>JAEIIJ010017574.1:0-54031 GCA_018904815.1 Drosophila ogumai | reverse complement strand
AAGATATAAAAAATATATATAATAATTATTAAGAATTTGTTTTCCTAATTTAAACCGTATCCTGGCCAAATCGGCTAGCCTACAAATATATCTATTTTGAGAAGAATTTAATTGGCTTAATTATACATATATATATTTATTTTATTTTTTTCTTTAAAAATACAAGTTTTACTTTATATATCAGCTAAATTTCTATTCAGATTCAATGAGTTATTTTTTTTTTTTTCATTTGGATTTTCTTGGATTACCTCACGAACTCATCCCTAATCCCAGCCAGCTTTTAATGGAGTTTGCATACATTGCAACGAAGCTCTGGAAAGCGTTGCGAGATGGCTGACTGCCGGACTGGCTGCCTGCCGGGGCTGGCAGACACAAATAAGGTTTTTGGGTTAAACTGCAAGTTTTTGTTGACATTTAAATTTGCATAGCAACATTTTGGTTGTAGCCAGCCTGCCGGAGCCGGGGGTCTGTTCTGTCCTGTCATATTTGATGTTTTCGCAACCAAAAGCGGAAGGGCGCTGCCAACTGTCAAGCGGCCAGCACACACACAACTCACACACATATGTGCGGGTGTCCGGTGAGTGTGTTTTAACTGGTTTTAAAATTGTTTTAATTAAGGCCGTGTTGCGCATTGTATGGTTGCTGGCAGAGCAGCCAGCTTTTCCCATTCAGCCGTGGCTCATTCAATATTCAGCATATTTTTAAGTGCTTGGGCGCGGAAAAATTCCCTGATCCTAAGAGTATGCAACGCGGGAGGAGGAAAAATAATGGCGTTACGCCAAAGTTGCCGCTGGCTGGCCAACGCTTAGTGAAATGGCCGAAAATGCCTTCCCTTGCTGCACTTTTTCCATTCCTTGGCATCGACCCCATCAACATAAACAGCTGTTTCCGCTAAGTGTACCTGGACACTCGAGGAACGAGGCAAAATGACAATGCTCCATTGTGTGGCGCACGGAAATGGACATGCACAAGTGGACGACAGCGGAGAATATCGGGAAAAACTGGGCTGGGATAACAGCTGGCTCAGTTGGTGGGCAACGTCGTCAAGGAAACGGCAATGGCGATGGCATCGTTCGGTGGCCTGATGGAATTTTCCAACGTCGTCTTCGCCTTCTGCCCGGCAAAGTGGCGGTGTCAAGTGTCACCAAAGAAGAGCAAGATAACGCCAGGATTGGGTAAGTAGCTTACAGGACTTTCAGCGCCGCACTTGCAAGTAATGTTGTACTTATCGTGTCCAATTTTTGAAATTAAAGCCTCCTTTCTAGGTAATGCTTAGAAAGGAGAACAAATTGTTGGAGTTTTTTATAGGAATAAAAAACAATATTAATGAAACATTTTTACAAATGTAAATGGTAGGAAGGGTGCCCTTATAAAACTATTTTGAAATATAAAAATTACACCTACTCCTGTTGAATTTTATAAAGATTTTTTATAAATTGTTTAATTATTGTTTTGAAGATGACTATAAGTTCTGTGACCTTAAACCAATCAAACATAATTACCTTACATTTTTATCGTATAAATTATTTAAATTATGGTTCCCAAAAAGTGGAGAAAGTTATTAATGATACCAAGAAAAATAAATATGCGATAAATTGTTTTTTTGTTATATATATTAAACCAATTTCCATTAATATGAATAGTCACATAAATTATTTATCTTTTAAATAATATTAACAACCGGTAACTATAAATATAATAATTATCATTATTTTACATTTTGATAAAAACTTTCAATATGAAACGGAGCTTAATATTTTTGTTGGTATTAAATTATTAATTATCATATCATATTCATATTTTCATTCGATTTACAACCATAATTTAAAGTAAATGTTAATTTATTCCACAATTACTGATATTTTTCCCCGTGCACAAATACTCATCACACGTGCATGGACACTTAAGTATGTCTGGCGGGAAATGCACATGCCACAAAATGCAGATCGACCTGATCACAACAAGTCCAAGCAATCCGAGTGTTTATTTATAATTTACACCTCGGCGGCATCAACAGCGGCATTAGCATCAAGAGCAGCAACAAGTTGCCCCAGTTCCGTGCCTCAACAACAGAGGCCCTTAGACCTTGCCCCCACTACTGCCTGGCGTCGTCTAATTTTATAAATCGAAAATGAAAACAACAGAGAGAGAATATCGGAATATCAAAACAGTTGCCATATCTCGAGCGCAGTTCCAAGCATCAACAAAAAATCAACAAAGAAATATTAACCAAAATAAATCCGAAGCGCGATGAGGAGGAGAACACGAGAACGCACACGGTCTTTGGCAACTGCGAGAACCTAACAATTTCGAACATGAGAACGGGAAAGCGGAAAAACGGAAAACAGTCTTTCAGTTTTCAGTTCAGTTTTTCGAAAATAGCCAGCAGAGCGATTTGAAAATCTGTGAAGGAACCACCACTATCTCTATTCGGGAGACAGTCGCTGGCCAAACGCGACGCAACTGCGAATGCAGGCGGACGATCTCGGTCGGTCGGTGTCCAACTATATAAAAATAAACCGAAACCGAAAGCAAGAAGAAGCCGTCCGAGCAGGCTGTGCCAAAAAATTTCAAAATTAGAGTACATATAGTGATGTGCGGTCGTTTGCATTGTAAATAATTTGTTAAGCCAGTGACGGGCTACAAAAAAAAATAAGAATAATAATAAAAATATTACAAATATAAGCCAAAAACATGTCTGCATTGAGTGTAGGACGCAAGGGCAGCGGACAGCTGGAGGTTATGCAAAAGGCTGGCTGGAAGATCGATGAGAATGAGAAAGGTAATGGGCTGAAAATTCCCATGTCAAATTAAAGGCATAGTCCGAATTTTGTCTCCTAAAAAAATATCTATGTGTTCAGCCTGCTATATTGATGTGGATGAAGATGACGACGATACTGACGTTGGAGTGGATGATTCCAAGCGTGTCTACTCCAAATGGAACTACCTGCCCGACCTGATACTTGAGGAGATCTTCACTTACCTTAGTCCCAAAGAGAGATACTACGCAGGATTGGTGTGTATTATTATGAAAAATTATAAGGAAAATATTTAATATTACGAATATCGATTGAAGATTTTTTTTAATTTCAAAGAGCTTTTATTTATGAAAACAAATTATTTGTAGATATCAGAAATCGTGATAAAATGAAAACTGAACCTGTCATAACAAACACAAAACTGATCTCCTTATTAACCGAGCTATAATGAATGACAAAAAGCTTATTATTTTTGTAAATGTGTCATTGTTTGGATTTTATGATATAAACAAATGTTGTAAAACAATTCCAAGCAAGAAAACTTTATGTACAGTATGTTTTCTCAAATGTATATCAAAAATTCTAAGAGAGAGTATGAGAATTAAGAAGTATGTCTAACGCAATTACTATTCGAGAAACAAAGTTTATTTAGTCTAGATTAATACTAAGAACGATACAAAGGCAATATCATTATATTCCTCTTTGATTCCTGTTCTAATATATACTTTTTTATTATACTTTAACTTGATTTTTGTTAGATGATGATAAATGTATTTATTTTTTATGATTACTGTCCTTAAATTCCCTTCTGATCATATTTTTCCAGGTTTGCCGGCAATGGTATCGCGCCTTTTATTTACCAACAGTTTGGAACAACTTTGTGGTGGATGATCGCACCCTTACACGACCGAAGTACAACTACTACTCCGGCTGGCAGTACTGTCTGGACCACATGCGTACACAAAACTGTCTGGCGAGGATTGGAAAATATTTGAGGGGAATTGAATTTCGGCCCTGGCACAGCTTTAACAATATTTACCAGTTTATGACCCTATTATCATGGAGCATGGATAAGGTAAAAATACCCATAAAACTTATTATTTAATTTATTATAATTAACTTTAAAAACTTTATTATTTTTAAGGGCACAGAACAGAATGCCTCACCAGAACTGGTGGGCATGGGTCGCCGTATCCGCTCGCTGGTCTACCACTTTCCTTGCAACATGTCGCAGCCCAACGATCCCGAGGGTATCAAGCTCTTCGGCACTGGAGGCCAACTGCTCAAAGGTCTCAAGGAGCTGCTCCTTCGGCTCACAGATCTGCACACTCTAAAACTGGTGGATTTTGTGCTGGAACGCTTCGAGGCCAATCACTTGCTCGACGAGGTCGTTTGCAGCTGCTGCACCAAAATGAGAGTCCTGAATCTCGTAAATGTAACCACCACGCACTGTCCCATTATGCATGTGGGTTTGTTCCTGAATCTACAGGTGAAAATTTGAATTTATATCATTTTTTGACGTGTCTTAAAGTGCTTTTTTTTATTCCAGGTGCTCACCATTTCCCCCCAGAACATAGATGACGACGTCCTGTCCCTGCTGGCGGACACCAAGCTGCGTCATCTGTATTTGCTACAAAACTGCTATACGCCAAGCCACCTGACCATAAGTGCCTGCGGCGTGAAGGCCTGGCGAAGTCTGAAAAAGACGAATCCACGCATGCGCGTGCACCTGCGGGTGGAGAACCTGGCGGATGGCGAGGTGGTGCTGCAGCCCGAGGCGCCTGTCCACAGCATCACATACTGGGCCCCGCAGGCCCGAATCCGGGCAGACTTGCTGGTCCGAATGGTGGACCACTACCGCAACACCCTGGCCGTCTATGGCCATGAGCTCCTGCCGCGCTTCTCCAGCCCCAAGCCGTTTCACAACCGCGTTGACAGCCTGATGCTGCTTCTGTGCCGGCAGTGCTTTAATCTGGACACACTGGTAAGTGGCTGATGACGAATTTTTGGGTAATACCTGCCACTTAACAACTTAACTTAACACCTCTACTTCTCCCCGCAGATAATCCGCGAGAAAGTCTCCACCTCGACGCTGTTGCTGATCGCTCGAACTGCCAAGAATCTGCGGCATCTCTACGTGCGACGCTTTGCTGTGATTCTAAGGTGCGACTGGCCCAGGCATCCGGAGTGGAGCGATGAGTTCTACGCCTGGCTGAAGCGGAATTCCCGATCCTACGAGGCTGTCGAGCGAGAGATCTCACAGATCCTAAAGGAAAGGTGGCGGCTGCTCAGCGATCGGGACTTTAAGCAGCTGACAGTGAATGTGAAGTCAGGAGTTTAGAGATTTGTAATTTCTATATATTCTTCTCCTTGTGGGACTTGTGATAAAAGGTGTAGAGCTTTAACGAATTAACCAAAGTTTACAGTACGAAATAAAGCAAATTGTTTTCGATATTTTAACTAATTGACACTTAAAGGCTGCTAAAGTTTACTTGACTTTTGCCTTTGTTTGTCCACCTTCGTTGGGAATTACCAAAAATTCAGACCAGAGAATGGTTTAAAAGGCAATGCAGCCCAGACAGTTGCATCAGTTCGTTTGGAATCTGAACAGAAACATGCAGGCTTTGGTCGTCATCTTGGGACTAATCTTCCTCATCGCTGGGGTACTGGGACTACCTCATTACGATCTGCACTACAATACCCACTACGATACCCACTACGATCCCCACCATGGTCACCACTACGATCTTCATTACATTCCGCATCATGATGTCCACTGGGATCTTCACCATCATCATCATTAGGCTCTGAAAAATATATTTTTAAACAAAGATTTTAAAGATCATTGTAAAACTGGATTTTTTGATACATTAAACAATAATTTAATAAAGCAAATATCGTGAACAATTGCCAATTTGCATTGGAGGGGGAAAAACATCTCCCCGAGTAATTCGCACCTTCTCAAGCTGCTGGAGAAATTTACTTGATTTAGTTTGTTCACGTTGAGGATTGAAATTCCCAAAGATAACGTAAGCCAGAGACCGACTTAAAAGCCATCGGCAGCCTCTTGAATGCTTCAGTTTGTTGAGAGATCTTGGCCAGAAACATGAAAGCTGTAATCGCGCTAATCGGACTATTTTTCCTCTGCGTTCTTGGCTCAGCAGAGGCAACACCCATCGTTGTGGGATTGCCTCTACCGCTGCCAATCGGCGTGGGATTCGGAGTGCCGCCGCCACCGCCGCCGTACGAGTACTATCCCAACTATCATCATCATCACCATCATCATAATCCCTATGATTATGGCTATGGATATGGTCACTATGGATACTGAAGACCCCGAGTTGTGCGAGTCAACACATTAAGTTAAGCTTTTGAAAGTATTGTATTGAAAGGCATCAATAAAATAATATTTATTACAAATTTTATAAAAAGATGAACCCATTATTTAATCACTTTAAATTAGGCTATTTAATAAACAAACAAAACATAACTATTTAAAGATATTTGGTATGGTTTTTACACAACACATTTTCCATATTTATACACGAGTTTTCCCGGAAGCTTGGCTTGGACATGTATCCCAACCATACGAGCTTCCCCTTGACCATTTTATGGCAACTTACTGCCATAAAGCTTCCTGCAGTGCAGCTGGGAAAAGCTTGCCCTTTGCATTTTGGCTTTCAGCGACGACGACCTTGAATGCAACAGCGGGAAAAGCGAATCAATGCAGGCAGGAAAATTCAATGTCAGTGCCAAAGCTCGGGCGGCATTTGGCCCGCCACCGAATTCAGTTGCATACTTTCGGGCCGACGACACATTACGTATACGCAACGATGGGCGGTGAGCGTTATTAAGGCGATAAATAGGTAGGAATAGAAGAATATAAGTGGCGCTCGCGAGAAATTGCGAAAGAATTGCGACGGTGGACAGAGACAAATTTAGACGAGTCCCAATCGAACTGAACATTGAGGAAGGCGGAGATTCTCCGATTCTCTGTTGGCCAGAGCAAACTGTTGCTATTGCTGCTGCTGGGGCTGCCACTGGGCCTGAGCCACTGGGTGGCTGTGGCGGCGCTGGTGGCGGTGGCAGTGCTTCTCTGGCGGGTGGCGGTGCCGAGCGATGATCATGACCGCGTAAAGACGCATATAAATATAATTAAATCAACAAAGTATAAGCAGACCAACGGCGACGCCGCCAAACAACAGCAAACAGCAGCAGCAGCAACAACAGCAGCAGTGAGGGGATTGTGTAACTGTAACGGCACCGAAATGAACAAGACCATCCTGCACTGGAGCTACCTGAACTTCAAGGATGTGCCCATGGATCTGTTCCTGTACGAGGATCTCGAGGAGGTCTACCTCAAGGAGAACTTCATCTCGGTGATACCCAAATGGTTGCTGAACATCACCACCCTCAAGTTCATCCACCTGGCGGGCAACAATCTGAGCGAGCTTCCTACGGACATATATATGCTGGAGAATCTAGAGTTCCTGGACGTCTCCAATAACGAACTAAAGGAGCTGCCCCCCACATTAGGTCTCCTGCTGAGCCTCCAGCAGCTAAACGTGGCGGGCAACCAGCTTACCGAACTACCAGTGGGTGAGTGGGACTGCCACCAGTGACTGACCATTAGCCCCAATGCATCCGCTTGTTCCCCCTCCCAGAACTGAGCAGCTTGCGCAATTTGGAGCATCTGAATATTGCCAAGAACCAATTTCGCCGCCTGCCGCTGCAACTGAGCGAATGCGTCCGCCTCAACGAGCTGAACGTGAGCGACAATGAGGCACTGGTGCACATCCCCGAGCGCATCTCCAATCTGCCCATGCTGCAGTCCCTCGCCGCCGATCGTGAGTAAACGCAAAGATCGTGATGCAGTCGGAGAAATTCGCATATTTTGTTGGTTCGCTTTTTAGGTTGCTCTCTCATCTATCTGCCGGCCGCCCTCTCCAAGTTCATGAACCATGTGCGCATCTTCCACAACACAGCCATCAACTATATACCCATGGTGTACGAGAGGTTCTATCAGAATTTCTACGATAACCGTCAGAGGATCACACCCATGTAAGGCTATGGTTCGGAGATAAGTAGGATTCTAATTATTACCATTGGGTATCTTTGAGTCTCTATCCTTATATGTATCTTACCCTTTCCCAAAAGAAACCCCTGAAATAATTATTATAAACAACCATAAATTAACTCTTCCCTTTCCTAGAGCCGTTCGACGCAAGGGTCTGTTTTGGATACGTGAACTGGAGACGAATACCCGTCTGGTTCTTCCGGTTGGCACCCGCACAGTATTTCCGGTTCCGTCCACGGAGAACCGGGTCACGCTCTACGACGACTGTCTGCATGCCCTCCAATCTCTGAATCGATCCACGCCCGTTTACGAGAACACAGCGCTCCATCGCCTGCTCCCGGAACCCTATATGAGCTGTCACCTAAACAACGGCGCCATCGCTCGCTGCACGACTACCACCTGCTCGAGGTGTCTGTACACCTCGTACTACTTCATGGTCGTGAAGAGGTGGGTCCCCTTCCCGGTTACGTTAGTCATGTGGTCATTGTTTTGATGCGTCCGAAACCGGTCCGCTTTCTAATTAGGGCGAATGGACCTATCACAACCGCAAGAAGTACAGTGAAGGTTGACTAAAAAGAATATAGAAAAAATATTAGCTTTAAATTGTTTAGAACTTATTTAAAAATCATTAATAGAATTTTTAAACTCTCTATAGGCGCGGCAGCACCTCCAAGCAGCTCTTTACCTGCAACTTCTGCACCAATCGCTGCGCCATCCTCTGGTTGTCCAGTAATGAAAAGAAATACTACCAGTTACCCTGGCGAGTCTCTGACGATAATGACGACGATGATGTACCCGACTCTGGCGACAAGTAGAGACTAATGGAATCCGTCAGATTTCGCCGTTGTATATAGTCATATGTACATGTAGAATTATTTAATTATTATCTTTAATTACCATTAATTAGTTTTGTACATGTTATTTAAATGCTATTGATGAACTACTGACAACCGGTGCCATTCGTCCAAAGAGAAAGCTCCCGAGACCTGTAACGTAACGTAATGACCTAAAGATAACTCTGTGTGGGTCCCCGCTCATGGAGATGCACGTAGTCGTCCAGGACGCAATGGTTTGCCTGTGGATAGGCCCGCCGGCAGTCAACGCCATGACGACCCATCCGATAAGCATCCAAGTAGCGTCTGTCCAGCGTGTGATGAGGTCTAGAAAAGGATCAATGTCAATTTCGGTTTGAACCATGGAGGTAGAGAGATCTCACCTCAAAAGTCTGTGCAGTATCTGAGCATAGAGTCCACTATGCTCATCAACTTGCCCATTTTCACAGATCAAGCGCTCCAGACAGGCTGGTCCATTCTGACCCAATTGATTCATGTAGCCTTCGGCAAATCGAAAGAGCAGGAGCTGCGGCTCGTCCACCAGGAGACGAGCTGGCACCGAAGGAGGCGGAGCTGGTTGTTTGGCAACAGGTCCCTTGAGGTCCCGGGAACTGCCCCAGAGCTTCCACCAGTAGATGGGCGTTTGCGGCTCATTGAACTGATAGTGGAAGTTCATCAGCCAGACCAGCTGGCGCCAGGCCTTCTTCTCCATGAACGGGACCGGAAAAGCGCAACCAGAGACAAACTAATGCAACACAAATTAATGTAATGATTACTATATATGTATGTTAATGATCAATAAATATATATTTGATGTCTGACCTTGATTACGCCTCCATTCTGGTAGATCAGAAAGCGCTTCTGCCGCCTGTGATGTTGCCAGGCAGTCAAATTGGCCTCCAGTGCACCCACAGTCTCCAGAGTCAGGAGGAACAGTACGATCTTGGCCCTAAAAGGAGGTTAACTGGTCAGTTGGACCTTACACAATTATCACTTCACGGTTCAACACTCACAACAGGTTCATTCCGCCGCTTCTAGTGCTGTCCGCTCGAGCTCTTGACAACGTTTACCGCCTCGATTCATACAGACCAAGTGCCGGGCCAGTGTTTTACTATAGCTTGAGTGGGAATTCTTCAGAGAGAGAGAGAGAGGTGAGAAAGCACGTGCTTCGGTGGGTTTCCTACTTTTGCCTGCCAGACTAATTAGCAAACAAAACGTCTGCACCGACGAAGGCCTATTGACAGAGATGGCCATGACTCTAGAAAGTCATTGGACCACGACACCAATTTAATCACTGATTGAAATGAGATGCTTTCAGGTTCAAATACGACGCGACGCTTTATCGTGAGTCAGGCACAGGTGTGACTGGCACTTAATGGACAGGCGTGGAAAGAAAATATAAAGTGTTTGAAGTAACAACTAGTTGATGTCCAGATTCCAATTAGCTTGCTCTATTTCATAAGTAATTAATTAAATCTTTTTCTTAAATTAAAAAATTAAATCTTTTTCTTAAATTAAAAAATATCAAGGAATAGTTTTTGGGTACTTATATAACTTTTATTTTAAAGGTTATTGACCTTGCTTTGACATGTTTAAGCCTTTAATTAGTTATTGTTTATAAACCTGTAAAAATATCACTAAGGAATCGATGATCCTACTTCCTTAATCCCAGATTAAGCCTACATTAGTCCTATTTAAATTGATTCATTAATTAGTAAACAATTAAATAAGCAAAACAATTTAATTATAAAAAACAATATGTCATAAAATTATTAAAAACATCACCGGTGTTAATCAATTAACACAACAAACATACGCATAGCGATGTATACTCAGTGGTCGTAGCTCTATGGAAACCACTACCAGTTGCTGGTGGTTGGTTGACTTGTTGGCCAGTTGACTTTTCGGGCTGCCATGGCGAGTGAAGAATTGCCATAGCTCCGTTTGTTCCATTTATCGAACCGCAACAGCAGCGGAAATGTCGAAACACTCGAGCACTCCAGGATTCTGTTGCGTGGCGTTAACTGCCACAGAGTTGGTTTTGGCTTGGACACAAATGTAACCACAACGATTTGGCAAAAGGATTTTAGGAAGGAGCTAAATTACAAATTGGAAAATTCGAAAAACTCACGAAATTTACCTTCAAGATGATGCGACTACCGGGGATGCCCATGCTGCCAGGAGCACAGTTTTATGATGTAAGTTTGCAACGCCCAAAGTGTCCAACTTCTACTTCTTCTACTCTCCCCAACAGCGTGGCAAGCGTCGTCATCCGCGGCAGCAGACCCTGATGCACTACCAGGGCATTCAGATGCTGTCCGACCGCCGGGAACCGGAACTGGTGGAGCCCAATGGCATTGTGGCCGACCCCAAGTGTCCACCCGTGCCTGCCCAGATCAACAGTCTGTGGGCTCCCAAGGCCACTACCAAGCTGCCACCCTGGCTGGCCTATGACAAGCAAGTGCTCTGCTTCAGCGCCTACTTCAAGGAGAACCTCACCGAGATCTACCATGCTCCCTACCAGGTGCGCAAGGTTAAGATCTACTTCTACCTGGAGGATGGTACCATGCAGGTAACCGAGCCGAAGGTGGAGAACTCCGGCATACCACAGGGTTGCCTGGTGCACCGTCAGCGCATTCCCAAGGCCCCACCTACCGATCGTGAGTTCATCTCCATCTTTGATCTGAACGTGGACATAGATGTGCAGATCTTCGATCGGATCTATCACATTAGCGGTTGCGATGTGTTCACTCGACAGTTTCTTAATCGAGCGGGAATCTTTGTGCCGGAAACTCAGCAGGAGCCAAGGTAGGTTTGGGAAGTCTTTAAATTTAATTAGTTTTCCAATCTCAAAGCCTTCTTTAACTTAACTTATTAAACCCAAGTGATCCCACCACTGAAATACGCAAACGTTCTGGTTTGAAGCAGACAGCGAGTTCCTGCCCATCGGCTCTTCCCAAACGGCATTCCTTTGCCCAGTTCTTGGAGTTCGACAGGCGTGTGCTTAAGTTCCAAGGCTATTGGAATGACAGAAGCGAGTTTGGGGATGTGCGAAAGCTGGAGATATGTTACTACCTAGCAGACGACACTATTGACATAAAGGAGAAGTTCCCGAGGAATTCAGGGCGTGAGGGACCCAGCACTTTCCTAAAGCGTGGCAAGCTGCCCAAGGAGTTTACGGGACTTCCTCTGCCAGGACAACAAACGGCGGTGACACTGCTCAATGTCCTGGGCAGCAATATGCGTGATGTGCGTTACGTAGCCGACCCGTTGAACACGGGCCAGAAGCCATTGCACTACTACAACGACCAGGATTTGCAAATAGGAGCCGTGTTGAATGTGTTTGGAAGGTCTGTGGTCCTCACGGGCTGCGATCAGTTCACACAGAGCTACTACAGGGAGAAGGTGAGTTCTGGGAAGAATTATAGAGGTTACAAGGAGTCAATGTTTACCCATTTTCACCTGTTAGTATGGAATTCAGGAGTTTGAATCACAGCCCATACCCCAACGCAGCGATGTGCGACCTTACACCCAGGGCGGCGGAATGGCCACCCGTCGCCTGCCTCCCTACAACGGCTGGGGCAGCCACGAGGACTCTGAGGGCAATTGCATCACAGTGGAGCCCAAGCCGCCGCAGGCTGACTTCAAGAAACTCTTCAAGTACGACGGCTGCATCCTTCGCTTTGGGGCCAAGCTCATCTCCGCCATTCGGGACAATGCAGAGCGCGACTTTGTAATCAGCTACTTTCTGGCCGACGACACGGTCCAGATCTACGAATCGTCGCGTCGCAACTCGGGCTTCCTGGGTGGCGAGTTCCTCAAAAAGGCGCGTGTTCCCTTGCCGGGTCAGGATATGTTTGGCTCCTCGCGACCGGAGTACTACAAGGCCAATGACTTTTACATAGGACGCACCATGACCCTGAAAGATCACATCTTCCACATAGTTTCCGCCGATGAGTTCACTCTGATGTACATGGAGCAGCATCCCAGCGAGGTAAGCAAGGTTGTTGTTCTTAAATGCAGGAAATTATACATATTTTTCGGATTTTAAGTTCCCCGTGGCAGATATCCAAAGCATTATGCAGAAAATCCGCGATGCCGTGCGTCCCCAGTACAAGCAGTTTGTGCTCCAATGCAAGCCTGATGGAGATCTCGGTGACTTCACCACGGTGGACTTTGACACGCTACGCTCCACTCTGCTGTCGTACCTGTCCAAGGAGTGCCTGCTCAACCACGAAATAGTGACCGTGTGTCGCTACTTCTCGGCTGAGCAGGCAATGCCTCCCAGCTGCGACAGGGACCGAGTACGGGCAGCAGCCCAGTTAGAGCTAAAGCGAGCTCTGTGGAACAGTGTAGATGAGCTAAACGATCACCTGAGCCACATCAATCCGGCCTGTAAGCCATACATCAGCGCGGCCCAGGTAAGATCCACTTTAAGAGGCTGCCGGTTGCCCTTCAGTCTGGAGCTGGTGGAAGACATACTGATGGTGCTGCAGCGAAACGGACAGAACGAGATCGAGGTGCGTGACTTTTTGGCCTTCTTCAACATGCGCAACGACCAGGTGCCGGATATTGCTCCCCTCAACATCGCCTTTGAGCTGTGCCCCAAGCTGCCCTTCCTGCACAAGGGTCGTCTGGTGGACTTCACCTGGTTCCTGGCCTATCTCGGCCTGGAGGAGGAACTGAAGCGGGCCAACAGTTAAGACAGACAACAGCAGGGCTTATCAAAAATTGCATGTATATACAGAAAAATTCGTGGCAATATAACTTTCGGAATGGTGAACTTTGTGCTTAAGACCTAGGTGTATATTGTATCCTACAGTTTGGACTCGGTGAGCCAGTTGAATGACTGCGGCTTGCGGTCGGAGGACGGGCTAATGGCCACATTGATGATGGTCGGCCTGTCCGTCAGCTGGTTGGCGGCCTTGACAGCCGCCTGCAGCTGCTCGATTTCTGTGCAGAAGTAGCCCTGCATGCCGAACATTTTCATCATCTCCTCGTAGCGCACCTGAACGCCCAGTGCCGAGGGTGGCGTGCTGCAAGATAAGATTAGCCATAAGTACTGCTGCTCCGCAGAGATAAGCTGAGATAAGATCTCGGGCATACACTTACATCTGGGTCAAATCACCCTCACTGCGAATGGCCTCGAAGGTGTCCTTGTCGAAGCCCCCGTAGATGCCGTTGTTGTTCACAATCACAATGGTCACTGGCAGCTTGTACCGCACCATGGTCTCGATCTCCATGCCCGAGAAACCAAAGGCGCTGTCACCCTCCACGCACAGGACGCGCTTACCGGGCGCAAAGTCGCGGCAGAAGAGGGCGGCGGCCACGGCGAATCCGGGACCCACACCCATGGTGCCGAAGGTGCCAGCATCCAAGCGATGGCGTGGCTGCTCGTTCAGCAGCATCGATCGGCCAATGTCCATGGTGTTGGCTCCCTCGCTGACAATGATCGTGTCCTTGGGCAGCAGCTCGCGCAGATGGTGGAAGACCGCATAGTAGTTCAGCGGCGTCTCCGTGTTCAGCGACATCTTCTGCACGGTGTCGCGGTTCTGCTTGCACTTGACGGCCAGCTGCTTCCACCAATCCTGCTCGTAGCCAAAGCGGAAGTTCACGGCATTCATCTGCTCGAACAGCTGCTCGGCGAAGGGCCGGATGTCCGCCTGGATGGCCACCGAGGCCACCACCGAGTTATGCAGCTCCTCGGGATTGATGTCCACCTGGATGAACTTCACGTCCTTGTCGTAGCGCGGCTGCTTGCCAAAGTGCAGGATCCAGTTGAGGCGAGCGCCCAAAAGCAACACAACGTCCGCCTTCTGCAGGGCCAGGGTTCGGGCCGAGGATACGCACTGGGGGGCCGTGTCAGAGACCACACCCTTGCCCATCGGCGTGGGCAGGAAGGGCAGGTTGGTGTTCTCAATGAAGTGGCGCAGCGTGTTCTCGGCATGCGCATAGGCGGAGCCCTTGCCCACGATCACCAGCGGTCGCTTGGCCTGGCGCAGCAGCTTGGCGGCCCGGATCACATCGTCGTGGGGAGGATAGGCTAGTGGCGGGGCCGGGTGGGGCAGCGCCTTGTAGATGCGATCCTCCACAGCCTTCGACTGCAGAATATTGCCGGGGAAGTCCAAGTAGGCAACACCGGGACGTCCATAGGTGGCATAGCGCACTGCCTTCTCCACATGCAGCGGGATGAGAGCGGCGGTAGCCGGACGCGCGGCATACTTGCAATACGGCCGCGAGAGCTCCACCTGCGGGCACTCCTGGAAGCCGCCAATACCCTCATGATCCTGATTGGTGGCACCGCCAATAACAACCAGCGGCCAGCAGTTCACCTGGGCATTGGCCATGCCACCTAGCGGTATTAGAGTTGGCGATTAGCACAAGCTGGTTTCTTATCTGTTAAGGGGTTTACCTGTTACATGGAGCAATCCGGGTCCGGATACCACCAGGCAGACGCCGGGCTTGCCCGTCAGATAGCCAATGGCCTGGGCGGCATAGCAGGCAGCCTGCTCATTCCGCATGCCAATGTACTTCAGACCAGCGGCCTGGAAGGCCATCGACAGCTCGATGACAGGGATTCCGATGATGCCAAAGACATACTCCACGCCCTGTTTGAGAAAAGAATGCAACATAAGTACATAGTTCGGGGATTAAGATAAGATTTAATGAAAGGAAATTGATTACCATCTTAAAATGTAGTCTAAATTTAGCAAAAACTCTCAAGAGGGTGGCACTTATCTTTCAGAAATTAAAGCTGGTACATAAATCAAATAAACTTGTTAAAAATTATAATTAAAGACTGTAATACAGTGTAAACAATACTAGAGACAAGTTAGGAACAAGGCATTTATTTATCTCAAAATTACTTAAATGCTATTTTTTTACTATTCAAAAAAATCAATCAACAGATTTATGTTTTTATTCCTTCACTAAATAGTGTATTTTGTTGTTTGAATAACCCTTAGAGGGTACTTAAAATGGAACCCTGGCCCAGCACCAACGGTACTCCCTAAACTAACCCTAAAATAAATGCCACAAAGTATCCAGTATCTAGCCCAATTTATCCATCAATCAAACATTTAAGAACACAAACTCAAGGAATTTATAGTGCAAATCACTAACCAATATGCAAACACGTTTTCGAGTGATTGCCCCGCCGGATGGAATCCGGTCCGGTTAAAGTTTTATTGATTTTAATCTGGCGGCCCCCTGCGATAATCGCCGCTTTATGCAGGCAAACAACACAGCAAGGGTGTTTGGGTCGCGGGTACTTTAGGCTAAAACCTTTGGAACATTGGCTTTATCACAATCCGTTCTCACTTGTTCGTCTTTTATGAACAGAAGGTATAATCGGATGGAAACAAGCAACAACTACCAAGTGTTTTTGAACTTTGCACAACAAACAGGTGCCCAGATAAGGGGCCGATCCATTGTTCTTGCCAGGTCCGAAGATTCCACGGCATTTTCGGCACTGGTTGGGGGGTATGCGTGCCCGAAGATCGGCAGCAAAAGATAATTGGCGACTGCAGTAAACTGCAGTTTTGGGGGGACATGTTGTCGGACGGACGGTGATCCTCGCTTACCTGTTGCTTCAATGACTCGGCAATTATCTGCACGGCTTCGACCTCGGCCATTTTGTGCGCTGCTTGTGGTAATTGTGCTAGAAATGTTAAGTGCGGCGCCGCGTTACCTTGCGTACTGACTAAAAATTAGTTAAACAAATTAAAATATAGAAAGAGAAGCGGTGACCGCACTTTGGAAAACAGCAAAATACCAAATCGCTAAGGTGGGACCGTTCTCTGGCGATGCCGCAATCGATTGCGATAAATGTGTGCCAGCCCTGTTATCATACATGTATCGGTGGCGGGAATGTTTGAATTTATTCAATGCAGTCAGACCTTTTAAAATGTTTGAGAGTAAGTTGGGAGTTGTTGACTTTTATGTTGTAAATTTATAAGTTAGAAATAATTTTAGAGGATTTACATATGTCGATTGATCAGTTCGCATATCTAAACGTCTTATATATGCAAGCATTTTTTTTAAATTATTTGTAAAACTGATATAAACAATTAAAAATTCCTATGGTTTCCAAAGTACTAAATTTAAATTTTTAATTGGGAATCACTTTTACATTAAGAACATTAACCTACATGCCACCAAAAAATATTGTTTACAGAATAAGAACTCCATTAAAAAAAAAAATCCCCTATTAACTATTAATTAATCCAAAATCTCCTAAAGTCTGTGCGTAATCGTATCAATTAAAATCATAGAATGAATTTTAACAGCTTGTAAATTGCGCCTCAGTGCTCTTGGCACACTAAACTCGTGTTGCCATGACGTTAATTTGCAATTAAAATCGGGAATTTATTTTTTTATTGACTGCAAAAAAGTCTGAAAAGTGTCCTCTAATTTGATTAGCATTTGACTAATAATGGGTGTCAATTCCGTTTTTTGTGCGAATACCAAATCGAATTAACTTCTGCACAGAGCTCGCCGCCAACCAGTTCACCATAGTGTTTCCCCTGCACAGGCTAAGGTCGTTGGACGAACTGGTTTCGGATACACCTGACTCATGGAGGCAGAACTCACTCGTTCACGTGCCCCCAATAAAAACCATAATTGTTAATAATAATAAATACACGGCTAAAGCTTTAATAGGACTCTCCATAAACAACAAGCACACATCGGAGCTATGGCATAATACTAAACGTAAGCAACATCACAGGTGGATTGCCAGGGCACAAACTACAACTTTGTGTTGACAATATCCTCGCGCGACTCGGTGGTCTCCACCTCGTTCCACTTTTGGATCTTGCCCGATCCAAAGACCCAGAAAAACAGGGCGGGCAATATGTAGGCGGCAGCACCAATGATGAAGACCCAATGCCATTGATCGATGGTGTTCTGAAAAATAAATAAAAATTAATATAAAATTCCTTATGATATGCAAAGGTTGTAATAACAAACCTCGTTCTTCGTGAAGGCTGCCACAATTAGGGGCGAAAAGATGCCCGGTGTGGTGCCAACGCAGTTGATAATTCCGTACAGCGTTCCTGCATAGTTAGGCGCCAAATCCTGCGAGTTGGCCAAATTGGAGGCCGTGGCAGCGCCGTTGAAGCCCAGGGAGATGGTCATAATGGCCACACACACGTACGGATCGCGTCCGAAATAGGCCAGGATAATCAGCATGATGCCAGGCAAGATGTGAGCTGTTTCAAAAAATATTTACTTTCTATTTGATACAAGTTTTTTTCAAGTAGACTTACAGGGCAGACAGAAGGCCTTGCGCATGCGTGTGACGGTCCACCAGCCGCGTCGACGTATCCAATCCGCCACCGCGCCGAAACCGAAGGCACAGAGCAGACGTGCCACATGGGGAAGACTGGACAGGAAGCCGGCGGAGGAAAGATTGAAGCCCAAAACCTCGCTCAGGAACTTGGGCGTGGCGGTGATCAGGAAGAACAGACCCCACATGCTGCCATAGTGGAGCAGCATCAGAGACCAGAAGGGCAGAGACAGGATCAGCTCCTTGTATGGAGGCCATTTCTAAAAAGAAAAACGAAATAAATCAATGATATTTCCTTAAATTTCGCATTAAAAAACAGTCCCTTTACAGGCATTTTTGGCCATTTAGCAAGTCTTCATAATTATTTTCTGGGTAAACTGAAATATTGAGAAACCCAAGAGATAAACCCCAAAACTAAGTAATAATTTAATAAGTACTAATTAATTTCTGAAAAAATCCCCCACTGTGACTCATATAATCATCGTAATATTTTGTGAATTTTTATAGGCTTTCGAAGAAGGGAAATGGTACGAAATGGAATATTTCCGAACCAAAAAGAGGTTAACAACTTACCTTCTTGTTGCTCAGTGTGTCGCCCAAACTGTTCTCGATGTACTCCCGTTCCTTGAGACTGATACCGCTGTGCTTGGCCGGAGTATCGGCCACCAGGTAGAACCACACAGCCACCACAATCAGCACGAATATGCCAACGATATAGAAGGCCCAGTCCCAGCCCAGATTCTCTATGATAACACCACTGATGGGCCAAGTGATGACAGTACCGAATGTGCCCCCCATTAACGAGGCCACAAACTTGCCCTTTTCATCGGGCGGCGACCATTTGGACACCAGGCTGTGACAGCAAGGATACACCACTCCGTTGAGGAAGCCAATCAGGAAGCGCACGGCGAACACGGCATACTTGTCCCAGGCAGCGGCGGCAGGAGTCAGAGCCGTCAGGATACCAGCCACCAGACAACTGTAGCCGGCCACATTACGGGCTCCGAGCATTTCAGCCAAGGTGCCGGCCGGCAGGGAGGTGATCATGTAACCATAGAAATAGGCTCCCAGGAGAAGAGCCTGATCCGATTGCGTCCAATTGTAACGGGGGCCATACTAAGGGAGATTTAATGGAGGGATTTTCAATTAATTAATATTTTAAAATATATCTTAAAATAAGAGTTTATTGTATGCCCAATCAAAACTATTAAAAACTGAAACAAGAATAAGGTTTTAAGATTTTTGACTTGTAACAGTTAGGTTTAAGTTTAAATTTAAACAAAAAAAATTCCTATTAATATTAAACCTGACTCACTTCAAGGGTTTTTGTTGAGAAAGTTAAATTTACAGTGAAATATTTTCTAGGCCGTTTCATTTTCACTTTCCGAGGAATTCAATTTGTGTCAATTAACTTATTTTATTTTTATTTTTGGAATTGAAAAAAGTAATATTTAAGCTGCTAATTCACAGGTTTGATGTGCAAAAAAACCTGACTTGTTTTCGGCAAATATTAGGTAATAATCCCAATTGAAAATATACATATAATTATTTCGTTTTCCACACTCACATCAGGCAAAGCCTCCACGGTACCGTTCTCGTGGGTGCTCTGGTCATCCACCATGGCGATGATGTTGATTGAGAGATTCACCCGCATCATATAGCTGAGGAGGCAGGCCATGAAGAGCATGATCGCCACATTGATCCGCTTGGGCACATAGACTGCAAACGACAGTAAATATTGGTTATTGACAACGATGGGATCAGGCACAGGCCCCTCGCAGCAGATTAGGCCAATTAGCGAATCGAAAATCTCCAGATCTCCAGATAGATCTCTTCATTCCGTGGCGTGGGGCTGGTCGCGGGCACCTGACTCAGATCTCTAATGGGCCGCGCATGCGCGAATTTCAATATTTGTGATCAATTTGATTTACGGGGGATTTCACCTCGTCGAACGGTGAACGCGGAGATCACGTGAGGCGTTATTCATAAGATATTTGGCGAATCCCCGAGCGTGTGGCAATACATTTTTGGAGTGGGGAGTACTTACAGCACGGCATGAAGGCCATTTTCGGCGGCTTTTGTTGTGGCTCCGGGTGCCTCGCGCGTCAGGTGTCAGCTGAAAGGCGAAAATAACAGGAAGCTGTTAGCCAGACATTTATGCAGATCACTTCGGGGTCCGGGTACTTCCCGCGGCTTTTGCCGAATAAAATAAATAAGTTATTAAGTGCCGGAGTCAGATTCGGCTATTTTTGGAAACACCTGATCTCAAAGACGTCTATTAATTTTAACACATTTACATTTTATGTCCATTGGCGTCACGATTTATACACCAATAACACGATCTTAAAATTTTAAATGCAGAAAATAACAATCGACTAAATTGAATATATTTAATTAATTTATAAGTCATCTAGATTATTAGGTTTTGTTTTTAAAAAATATAACTCTACCAAAACTGTTATTTAAGCCTTATTGAAAATAAAATAAATACCCAGACATTTTTAAAGCCATTTTAAAGTATCAATTAATTATTGTGATTAATTATATAAATTTCATTTAAATGAAACTAAAATGCAATTTGATAACTGGTTATGAGTTACTGAATTCAAATTATTGGTTGCTATGCCACGAGCTGAATGAAACCAGTTGGAAATATTTAACAATAAATAAAGATTGCCAAAACTAAATGAGAAAACATTAAAGATGAGCTCCTACTTTTAAATAATTTATCTGACGGCAGTTAAGTTGCAAGTCATATTTTTAAACTGTAATAAATCCTATAAACTAGTACTTAATTTAGTGATTGTATTAGGTAATGTTAATAGTCAAATAAAAAAAAACTGCAAAGATTTTTTTTTTGTTACTGACATGAATAATTTAAATTTATTTTGATTGAAATATTGTTAAAAGCTCTACAACTGAGATGATAGAAACGATAGTCAAGCATGACTTAATCGTCTCGGCTGTTGATACTGATATTATTATTATAAAATTAGCACTGAACTACGCTGCAAACTAATCAGTATATCCTTTCATAAAGAAACAAAATATTTATATGTAAGTCTTGTACAATTATTACTCGCCTTTTTATTAGACTTAAAAACAGTCTGTTATCATCAAAAAACAAATACCTAAATGAAAACTAAAATTGAAAACTACAACTTTTATCTAAAATCTCTAATTAGTTTTATATAGAGTAGGTGTAACAAAACGTGTAATATATATTTCAGTCTGAGCAGCAATAAAGCCGTCACACATTCAAGTGCACACTATTTAGTTTAAAATATAAGTAGTTACAGTTTAAAAGTGATGACCGATTAGGGGGAGACACAGCTACATACAGATATGTCACAATAACAGCTCGATTATAGTAACTGCACGTGTTGGGGTTCTGTTTAGAATTAAACCCTGCATTTCCGACATTTCGAGAGCGGTTAGTAACGTAAAATTGCTTTGGCTTTGGTATCTGCGTGCAATTGCTGCACTTGTCTAATTTTATAAGCACGTCCCACTTGCCACTTTACCGCCGGCACGTGAGGGCCAGACCGAGCTTTTGGCCATAACAAAATGCATAAATAAATCGAATGACCCGCAAACACCCCACCATAAAAGTGTCGATCGAATAAAATATTTCAATGTTTCAACAATGTCATCAGGGCTGAGAGGAAGCGGATTGATAATACGATCTTGTAATTGCCCGGCGGCATGCTAAGCTTATTTTCAAATTATCCTATCCCAGAGTGATCTCGCGATAGTATTAACTTAGAACTCAACGCTTCGTAGCCGTAAGTATTTCTGGTAATTGAAGCATTTAAACAGCTGCCTGCGGACAAAAGAAATGTTTGCGCACAAGCCTTTCAACTTTCTCGTTCATATAATCGTATATATTATACACATATATGTAAATAAAGAGGGTAACGAGTTCTGGAGGGAGTTTAAATAAAAGCCTGCTCAATTATTGCCCAGTAAAATGGCACAGATAATTTATGACGTCGAAAGCCTGTCATTTTGGAAGTAAATCCAAATGATTATGCCAAAAATCGTACCACATTCTTAATACATTTCCTATGGTTCCCTTAAATCTTTATTATAAATATTGAGAGAGCCCCATAAATTCAAGTTTTATGCAGGCTTTCCTTCGAGGCCGATAGGTAATCGCTAACACGCCCAATCAAATTTATCAATGGAACCAAGGAAAGCCAGAACAAGCGCCGGTGTTATCTTTAACAGCAGCAGCAGGCACGGTCCCCTTTTCGGGAAGTATATAGATGCAAACAAATGGCAATAAAAAGATATACCTAGGCGGCATGCAACTACTTCTCATTCCGAAAATAGACAATTCCAGATATACCATATCGTATCCTCCGGCTAGAGATAACTGTAAGGGAGAGGTAACTGAAAGCCTCACCAACTTTGGCCTTGCTAACGTGACTTGGATGTGAATTCCCGTAGATGATTGATTCGGGAAAAAACTAATTGAAGGCAAACAATCGCAAAACGCAGCATATTTTGGTCACTAGATTCGAATTATTGATGATTCGCAAATACGTGAAGGCGAATTGAAATTATTTTAATTATAGGTTTATATACTTTGCGAGACAAGATCAAAGAACGCTGACTGACCTTCGGCATTAATTTGGGGCCTAATAGTAAGTTACTGAACCTCTAATTACCGTGCTCATTACAGCCAACTCTGGATCCGAGTCCCGATAAACCGAAAGCATTCTGAAAGCCTAAACAAATCATTACGGCAAGAGGCTCTTCTTATAATCAGGTTTACCCTGGTAATATATGGGGAAATTGAGTTAACGCCAGCCAGCCTCTTCTCTAATCTTAAGCGTTACGGTTTTATCAACATCGTTGTTTTCATTGACTCTTCATAAAATCAGCTCGACAATTTATGGGCCATAAAGAGGCCTTAAAAAAGTATATAAAGTATAGTCGAATATATGGCGCATGGACTGGTCGTGATAAGTCAGTCATTAGGCTTGTAAACGACGATCATTAGAGTCAGGTTAATCGTCAATTAGCCACAATCGCAGTGGACTCTTTTGTTGGTGGACTCTCAGCTGGGGTAATACCTTCATGTATTGCCCCGATAAATGATTTGATTTACAGCCGAAGCTCGGTTATATCGTAGGATCAAAGTCACTATATGTTGAGCCACAGCGAACGAGCCCGAAGATGTAGCAAAAATGTTGGTTATTCACAACACGCGTTTATTATTTACATAAGACTTGCGGTGTGTTTGTCCACTTGACATGGTTTGAGGTGGGTCTCAGCAGCTCCTCCTCCCCCTTGGTCTTTTCTTTGCCTTGAATCCAAGTCGAGGCTTTGGCACTTATCAACGGGATTTGCCGTAGAACTCTGCAAATTAACTTTTGATGGCAATCAAGCGTAACTGACAACAAACAAATCGAGGCAGAGGCAGGTAATGAACCCAGTTAGCTGCCAGCTTTATTGTAGTAGATCATTGTTTTTATTGTTTTTGCGAAATTCGGGTTCTCATAGCCTCCACTCTCACTCGAAACGTACTGGCATTTTGCACCAATTCCCATTGAAATCATATAATTTGTGCTTTTTTTGCATTTTTGCACGTTATAATTAAATTTCGGAAAACTACAAACACACATACAATTACGTGGCACATGTAGACTCTATAATGATTTTAAACACCAGTCCGATTCGGTTTCGGAATGAAATAATGCAAAATCAATGCGACAATTGCTAAAAATTGCACGCGCATGTTAATAAATATCACGAGTGGGGCAAATATTGTCGCGGACTCTGTGTTCATAATTCAAATATTTCACATAACGAAAAAATGTTAAACCTATTCCGAATATATATCGCGTTGCATAAATCAAAAGCTTTGCTGAATATTTTGCGAAGACCCAAACCTGTACATTAACCTAGATACTTCTTTCAATCAGCCTGCCGCCAGTCTGTCAGTCGGTCTGTCTTTCGGTCCAAAGTCTGCCCAATCCTGGTCCAAGCCAACCCAAAATCAGCACCAAATTGGGATTATAGCTTCCCGGCTGTGGTTGCCAAGGCCTGGAATTAACGGAACCCAAAAATCACTTGTCCGAAAGCGCAAAAACCGAAAACAAAACAAATCGAAATTGTTTCGAATAGTGGTCGCGGTTCAATGAATCGAAATAACGAAACCAGTTATTATTTGAAATGCAAATTTTTTGTTAACTGAAATTAAAATGACCAGAGTCGAAATTAGCGCCACGCACAGAAAGAAAATCTTAAGATTTTCTAAAATTGATATCTTAATTTTATTTTTAAAAATTTGAGTCTAGTGAAACTTTCCAAACTTTATTATTATATATATGCTTTTTATTGATATTCAAACTATTTTAAACTTGATACTTTTGAACCCTCAACACAATTTTATTTGTGTAGCTACTTTTTGAAATGTTTTTTAAATATCGATTGGTAGAAGCCTTTGAATCCTTTTTATATTTATATTTTTTAAGACAACTTCTAAAAAGCTCTTACAATTTTGTAATTTCGAACTTCAAAACTACTTAAAAATGTAACTACTTTGTTTAGTCTTGAATATTTCATTCGCAATTAAGAATCAAACATTTTTTTTAAGTGCCTAAGACATGGCTTAAAACTAGATTAAAGAGGGCTTGTCTCTCTAAAGTGGCCTATACTTCTTGTTCTTGACCTTCTTGAGTGCGAAAAAATTTAAAGAATCGATTAAAAATCGATCAAAACAAATCTACAGAACAAGTTTACAAGTTAAAATATACGTTTAACGGACAATTAAAGCAGGCAATCAATTTAGATGGCATTTGGTGTAAATCAAGGCCTAAAAGACCATTAATATTTAATTTTTACACAGAAAATTTGCAATGAAACGCACTGTTCGCGATCACAAAACACTAAAATTTCATCTCCGTTTATCTTTGCTTATGTTTTCGTCTCGTACTTCTTCGTGGCACAAATTTTGCATGGAATTTTTCCACCAACACAGAAAGCCCCCGAAAAAATATTGGCAGCCATCTCCTGATGATGATTGTCAGATGTGGCGCCAAAAATAAAGTTCGAAATTCAGTTAAACATTTTTTTAAAAATCCAAAAAATTTTACTAAACCGGGACTCACTTTTTAATTGGTACTTTTGTATATTTTTGGGGAAAACGGAGAGCCCGCCGCCGGATCACGAATCAAACACTGCTGAGAACGTCGCGCGGTGAATGAAGCTAAATCGCCGACTGCCAATGGCATATATACTTGGGCGACGTTTTTAAGCAAAACTTCCACCTGCCGCAGCAGCAGCAGCAGTAGTCTCAGTCTCAGTCTCAGTCTCGGTCGCGCTAGCAGCAGCAGTAGCAGCGAAAACGGTTAAAAATTGTTTAAATTGTTGCCGACGGACGACGGTTGACGGTTGAAGCTCGCCGTCGTCGACTGGCTTTTAACGCTTTCTGATAGCGTGCCAAAAATCGCATGCGATTTGCCCACAAAAAGCCGCGAAATTTTTAAACAAAAAAAAAAAAGTTCACAAAATTGTGCTAAAATGTAAATCAATAAACACGGTGACTAAGAGTCAAAAATATAAATCCCGTACTCACTCTACAGATTTATCCAGTTGAGCGGATTTTAGAATAGATTATTTTCATTACTTATTTGTCAAAAACAAAAAACCCGTCTTGAGCTCAATAAACTTTATAAATAAAAAATATTGCCCATAAACACGTGTGGCTATAACTTCACTTGACCGTTTACTTGTTTCATAATTTGCTTAATTAGCGCAATTGGCAAATGTCAGTAAAAATCCACAGAAGCGTATAGCCCACTTTATTGACATTTCGACTTTATTCATTATTAATTATTAAGTAAATAAATATTCACACTCCTACTTACCTGATGAAGTCCGAGCCCTTCTGAACGCTTTGGCGACTTTCCGCAATTTAACTTGGCTTCCTGGCCCAACTATCTCACGATGTGTGTGCCATAAAATAAGCCACATTATCTCCCTGTACCAACAAACCCGGTGGTGGATGTGTATGTTGCCAGCTCCATAAAGCTTAATTGATGCATTTAGCTGCTTGTTCCCGATAAGCAGCAGCACCAGCAGCAGCCACCACAATGATGAGTGAAAACATCTGTCCTCTTGTCTGTCTTACGTTATATTCATGACAAGCACCTTTTTCCATGCTGTTGACAAATCCATTTGCCGCCATGATAATAATATCGTTACATGAATTTAATTTAAAACAACTGCTCTTGATAAAGCTGGGAACTCGATATAAACAATTAGAAGTTTTTTTTAATTACAAACTTTAAACAGAGAGTCTAAACAAATTTTTTATTTATATTTAAGACATATTTACGAAGAGCATTCGGCTGGCACAGACCTTTCCCACGAGCTTGCTGTACTCCACAATGGTTTCACGTTCGCTTTCGCGTTCCAGTTCGCTATCCTGGTTAGGTAACTGTAGGAAATATACATTTTTATTATTTTTTTTTATTTATAAAAGGTTTCTAAACCTACCTGCTTGTAATGTTTGTAATCAGTGCAGGTTCGGGCGTCCAACAGCAGCATAACGGTGTCTAAATGCTCCAGCAAGAACTCGTTCACATCGCGGGCGCTGGGGTCGGGATTAAGACGGTGATATTTTTGTTCATCTAGCTTAGAACGTATGGCTGAGGGGGAAATTTAATTATTAATTAATTTAAAGTAGTTAAAATTAAAGAAAAGTAAAACTAACCATCGGTTAGCAGAAACCACTCATAAGTCTCTGGGCACAGCAAGTACGAGGCAGACAACTTGCCCTTGTAGCGCATTTTGGGACACGAATGTATGTAAAAGCCCATGTAATAATTTTTTAGGGAGGGCACACTCTCAGCAATAGTCTGCACCAAGTCAATTTCTCTAAAAAAAAATATACATAAATTAATAAAAAAGTTCCTCTACCTTAATAGGAATATTCTTTCCCACCTAAGTGAGCCGTAGGTTCCTAGCGACAGAAAGCTATAGTCTGGATCGTAGAAGAAGTACACTGAGCTCACGCAGGCTGGCAGAATATCAATCACACCCACGGCAATCAGCTGATCGTCCAGCCAATACTGCTGATGAAACGAACCATAGCCCATTTCGGGCCCATCGCTGGGGTTTTCATTCTGCAATCGAGTAGAAAAAACTAAAGTCAGTTTGCAATTATTAAATTATCAATAGGATTTGAACGGTTTAAAAAACATTCTAGTAGGGCAACCTTCATGGGCGTCACTTGCAGATGATCCTTATAGGCCTCCCGATCCTTGGGTGGATCGTTGTGTATCGATATCTGGTACTTCGAGTACAGCGCAAAGCTTGCAGGCAGTGTTCGCTTAAATTCCTCGCCATGGACCGGCACCAGACGCAGCTGCGAATACAATTGTGGTGGTAAAATAAATGAAGTTTGATAATTACCTCCAAGGACGATTTGACCAAGAACCGCTGCATACTGGCTAGGGTGAGGCGTGCAGGGTTATCGTGGTGAATGGCTATTTGGTATTTGCGATACAAGGCTATCACTGCATCGGAGCAGGTGCGCTGTGTGTCTGAGGAAGCGACCAAAACGATCTGCAAGAACACAAACAGCACAACAGACAGTGTGTAGAGGGGTTGGGACACACACACACACATACACAGAGAGAAAACACGAATAACACAGGAGGAACACGCTAACTAGCCAAGATTTGCAAAACGGTCTAACAAATAAAAAGCGATTCTAACTCTTCTAACTTTTTAACATATTTGAAACTCACCTTAAGCTGGTGTTTGTTGGTATTGGTGTCGCTGCCGTTGGTGGACAGAAAGTCGCGCAAGCTCTTCTCCTGCGAAAGGCAGGCCTTGGGAGGCAGCGTTTCGGTGTCGCCCAGCTTGGCTTGGCGGCGTTCTAGACGCATTTGCTTGGCCTTCTTGCGCGGCGCATTTGAGATCGGTGCTGCGGCTAAAGGACGAATGGAATGGGTTAAGAAAGGATTACTAAGAAGTCTTAAATCAATTTTATAAGCTCCCTTTTTTCCCTAGATCCCATCTACCGGATATAAGTTACGATATAATACTCACATTTGTTGGGTCCCAGCGTTGGAGCTTGAACCGGCGGCACAGACACTGAGGCTATCGATGACGCCTGCTTGGCTGGCTTCTGCTTCTGAGCCTGCGCCAATGACGTAACCTCCTCCACATTGATCAAGGCCGGACTCTTATCGGGCAGCTGCGGTTGCGGCTCACTGGCATTGACATCGCCACCTCCTGGCCCGTCATCGCCGTCGCCATCGCCCGTCCCAGTGCCAGAACCAGGGCCTGACTCACGCTTGCCGTCGCGCAAAAATCGATTCATGCGACGCAGAATGCGCTTGTGGGACTTGGACAGCTTGAACTCCAGGGCATCGCATTTGATGGTGTAACACGGGCAACAGGTCTCCCGATTGCGCATCTTGTAGCAGTAGTTGCCGCAGCGCCGCCAACCGCGATCGATGAGATCCTGATAGTCCTGGCAGTCCAGCCGATACGAGTGCATGCCTGCATGATGACCAAAAACCTTTGGGTTTCAGTGCATTGCACTTGGACCGGAAAGGGGTAGCGGGTTCTTACCGTGCGACTTGCTGCAGTTGGTGTTGGCGCAGTAGCCGCACTTGCCCAGCTGGCTGCCGAAATATTGGACAATGCTCACGCTCATGTTCCTGCTTGGGCGAAGGTGCCGGTCAATGAACGCACATAGTGCAAATTTAATGAAGATGAATTAATTGCACGAGCCGCTCGATTGCGACATTTTATTTGAGATCCGCAAACTTCGATATAACGTTTTATCGATAGCCTCGGAAAATATCAAAATACCGTTCGCTAGCTTTGGAATTCTTAGTTCGCCGCCTACGGCCACACTGGCCAGCAATTAAGTTAATTCGGCCAAAGTTTTTCCACAAATTTGTAATGTTAGAAGCCGCTTTGGATGAACTAATTAAAAATGAATTAACTTGGAACCACGGGGCCTTTATTCTGTGAGTATGTGGTTATTAAATAGAGAATTTGAGTCTCCAGAGAGTGCATTAACCCGATTAGTCTGGGTTAGTGCGTAGTAGTAGCCAAGTGAAAGTTTTTTATTGCATTTCTCGAGAGCTTATTGCACTGACATGTTTTCGAAAACTCGTTATCCAAGGCCAGAATGTTCGGCTATTAGATTACCCTGATTGCATCATTGATTCCATAGAAATCCATGGCTTTTATGGCCACTCAAACCAGCTGCTTGAGACTCAATCTAACAGTCCAGCGACCTTCAGTCAGTCAGTCTTCCTGTAAAAACAATGTAAAACTCGGACATTGTTCGTCGAGGCAACAGAAGAAGTAGTAATTGTTTCTAATACAATCGGTTTCCTTGGCAGAAAACAATGATTGACGCGGCTTCCGCCGAGCGGGGCAGCCCCAAGCTCAGTGCCCTCTTTAATGACAATCTGAAACTGGCGCACCAAGACGATGGCCACCAACCGGTCGCCACCAGCAATGGAAAGGCGGCACCAGGAACGATAGAACCACCGCCACCCCACGTACCCGCCGAGCTGAAGGCTCCTTACCGCAGCTTGTACGCCGCTTGCCAGGATCACGCCGCCTTCTTCGCCAAGGACCACACCGAACACGGGCAGCGCCTGCATGCCGCCCACATTGCCTGGCAGGACTTTATTGTGCTGGCCAACCGCTTGGTGCAGCAGATCGAGGCCTTCGCCCACGAGTACGACTTCGATGAGGAGACACCGGGAAATGGATACCGTAGCTTCGTTTACGTGACCAACGCCTGCATCTCGCACGGTGTCAGCATCTGCAAGCAGCTTTCAACGACCCGATCGACGATCTTCTTTCGCAAGAAACTCCTGATGAAGGAGGTGGAAGCCTGCTCACAGCTGTTGTCCTCACTGTGCACCTGCCTGCAGTACCTGCTCATCCTGCGCCAGTGGTCGGCCAGCACGGGGGACCTGTTCGCCTGCGGCAATCACACGGCCGAGCAGCTTTTCGAGCTGGGCGACACCATCAATCAGTATTGTTTCTACGGTCGCTGTCTGGGCTTCCAGTACGGCGACTCGATCCGCGGGGTTCTCCGCTTCCTGGGCATCAGCATGGCCAGCTACTCGGAGTCCTACTACTCGCAGGAGGGCGATGGGACCATTGTCAAGACCACCCGCAGCCTGTGGACCAGCGGCAAGTACCTAATGAATCCGGAGCTGCGAGCTCGCCGCATCGTCAACATCTCGCAGAACGCCAAGATTGATTTTTGCAAATCATTCTGGTTTTTGGCTGAATCGGAGCTGATGCACAAGCTGCCCAGCATTGTGGGCAGCTCCATTAAGGTGAACCGGCTGATTGAACTGCCAGCGGAGCCGCTAAAGCTGCCGCGACGAAAGGACTTCAAGCCGTCGGAGAATCCCGGCAGCGATGTGAACCAGAACCAAGGGGATGACGATTTCGTGGAGATACCTGTGCCTTCGGCTCATCTGGGACCTGGCCTGCCGGTCTCCGTGCGCCTGCTGAGCGCTAGAAGACGCTCGGGCATGCTGGGCGAGGGTCGCTATCGTGGCTGGCACAAACCCACTCCCCCCAGCCGCTCCATTCTGTTTCACTGCCATGGCGGTGGCTTTGTGGCCCAATCCTCAAAGTCCCATGAACTGTACTTGCGCGACTGGGCCGTGGCCCTGGATTGTCCCATTCTCTCGGTGGATTATAGCCTGGCTCCGGAGGCTCCGTTTCCGCGAGCCTTGCAGGAGGTCTACTATGCCTACTGCTGGCTGCTGAACAACACCGAGCTGCTGGGCACAACGGCCGAGCGGATTGTGTGTGCCGGCGACTCGGCAGGAGCAAATCTCTCCATCGGAGTGGCCCTCAAGTGCATCGAGCAAGGGGTGCGGGTGCCGGACGGCCTGTTCCTGGCCTACTGCCCCACCCTTGTCAGCTTCGTGCCTAGTCCGGCGCGTCTTTTGTGCCTAATGGATCCCCTGCTGCCCTTCGGCTTCATGATGCGATGCCTTCGTGCCTATGCCGCACCCACCCAGGAGACGCTGCAGGAGAATGCCCGGCATGTGGAGGATGCAGCCCAGATACGAAATGCCCCAAAGTCGAATGTCGGTAGCTTGAACTCCAGTCGCCGCACATCAATAGCCCGAAGTCCGTTGACGCCGCTGGAAGCCAACACGGAACAGGATGACGAGAGCAGCGATACGTTTGCCAGTGCCTCGGCCTCGTACCACAGCCAGACTGTGGAGCGAACCGATCTGCCCAACAGCGAAAACGACAACAGTTCGTGTGTCTCCTTCGAGGACGACTCGCAGCCCATTGTCCACTATCCAGTGGAAATATCGGCCGATACGCCCAAGGATGCCGCCTCAGCTGCTTATATAGATAACTTCCTGGACAAGTATCTGATTGATACGGCCACCATGGAGGCCACCGAAGAGCCGGCCGCCCAGGCATCACAAGGACAGACCAATGGACATGTCAAAGTCAGCTCCGATGACAATATTCTGGTGGAGACGGGCCGCGATCTTATAGCGATAGACACGCTGCAGGGACGACTGCAGGAGGCCGTTAACAACATAACCAACACCCTGACCCGCTGCACGCAATCTTATGAGATCAATGGTAGCTCGACGATGGGCCAGCAGGACGTGCGAAATATGGATGCGCTGATAGCACGTAGCCCTAGCGAAGAGTTTGCCTTTGATGTGCCTAAGGACCCCTTTCTGTCGCCCTATTGGGCCAGCGACGACTGGCTATCCCAGCTGCCAGAGACCAAGATACTTGTGAGTTTTTTACTAAAAGGAAAAATATATAAAATTTATATATATTTTAAATATTCTTCTTGTTTGTCCCATTTAGACTTTAAACATGGATCCCTGTCTGGATGACTGCGTTATGTTTGCCAAAAAGCTGAAGCGCCTGGGCCGCCAAGTCAACTTGGAAATCCTAGAGGGCCTTCCACATGGTTTCCTAAATTTCACCATGGTAAGAAGGCCACTGTTACCTCCATGAAAACATAAATAATTTTAATATTTATATATTTAGTTATCCAACGAAGCTATGGAGGGATCCAAGCACTGCATTACATCTCTACAGACATTGCTTCAGGTGAAGCCGAAACACCAAACAACGGACGACAAAGGCAGCTCCCTGGATGAGGACGAAGAGTCATCCAGTCCCAGTGCAAGCCTGGCAGCTTCATAGGACGAGTTTAAATCGGTCTATATACCTATAGGTTTGGAGAATCTCACACCCGAAGGGGATGAATAAATTTCAGTGTTTTTCCCACGGATTTATCCATTGCTATAGGTCTTTAGGCCGAGTTTTGTTATGCGCAGGAACGAACGAATTGTTCATTGTTAAACGCACTCTTCTTGCTTTTTTAATTACTTTGTAATCTCAACATTTTTTATACACACTTTTATATGACACCGCTTTCTATGTTTTATATACTCACAAAATATGTCTAGGATATATGATATGTGTAGCTGTTAGCATAAGCAAGCCAAGTATGCAAGTATTGGAAGCGTGTAAACACGCAATATTTATTATATTTACAACTAACGAATGCTCTTGATTCCAGGCACACACACGCTCGCTAAGAGAGCAGCTCCCGAATATGTGCCTGATATACGATACGAGTACTTATATACATTTGTAAGAGGATAATCGAGCGATTTATTGCCCTTATTTTGACCACCCCATACCCCATAGTTTGTCCATTATGGAGGCTAAACCCAGTTAAACTTCAAATATGTTGGAGATATGCCTAGTTTTCTTTGCCTATCCCACGCATAAAAAAACCCCGTCTGAACTTATACCCTAGGTACACCAGGTGTTTTTTTTTTTTGTATACAAATACTCTTTACATACCTACATATATAACGATATATGTGTGCAATCTCTCTCCTTAAACTATACCCAGTGTTAAACATTAAACATTAAATGCTAATAAAAGGTTATTACCAGTAAAAGATTTTTATATATTTAAAGGATGGGGGTAAGGTGTATAATTTTTTTTATTGTGAATGCTTAATATCTTAAGAATATTTTGTCCAAGTTTTATATCAATCAAAAAGTTCAAACTTTCATGTTGAATTTATTTTTAATTTTTACATTTATTATATTTTTAATTTCACAAAAAATAACTTCATTATGCCGTCAAAATTTCGGGATTTTACTTCAATATTTGAATACAAAATCGGGAACAAAATTTAAAAAATAAAACTTTTTTTATATAGGATAATTTTGGGGACAGGATGGATAGATAGGACCTACCGGTGTGCAAAACCAACTTTTTTTTGATGACATCTAAATATTTCTTAATACAAAATATAACAAAAATGTTTCAATGTTCTGTTTTTGTATGATATTTAATTCACTAAGCTAACATTAGCCGTTTCGCCACAACAATTGTTTGAAAAGTGACCCGTTTTACACCGATTTTACCCTATACTCCTTAATATCCTTCGGCATTTCTAAAGTGTTATTCCCTTTCCAATTCTGTGGGACTAATATTTAATCTTTAAACAAAAACTTAAGCATTTAACACTATACAGTATCGCTTTTTTATTGATCAAAATTTGCGGAATTTGCTTAAACTTAGGAATGAATTGTACGTGAGGGAGGATGAGTGGTTGCGAGAGAGGGATATAAATATAAGAAGAACAGCTGCTACTAGCTTATGTCTCATTATCCTCAATCTTGGGCGCCAGGTAGTAGCGTATGTGGCCCAGGTCCTTGATCGCATACTCCACCACCAGCGGCACATCGGCGCACATCGACAGCTGCACTTGGTTAGACAATGGCGTCGCCTTTGTGAAGGCGTTCAGGTAGCGACAGGCAAAAGTGAGCGTCACTGGCTCCTGCATTTCAATGATGACCGCCTCTTCCTCCTTGTCCACCGATCCGGTTTGGGCCAACTTAATGTTGGCAGTGCCAACATCGCCGCTGGCCGAGAACTTGACGCCCTCCTTGGTGCAGCAGATGACAACGGATTCGCTGAACTGGGCCAGATCGCGGCAGATGCGCGCAAATTCCATGGCCGGCATCCGGACCACGCACGAGAAGTCCGTCTCCGGAATGCCCAGGTGCTCCTGGTCGAGGTTCATCAGCTTCATCTCGTAGTCGGAGACCTTCTCCTGGTTGGCTGACTCGAACATGATGGTGACGGTGTCGGCGTTGTCCTGCGCCTTCATCGTCACGTTGTCCTCGTTGTTGGCGCACTTCAGGATCTTGGCCATGCTGCCCAGGTTCATGCCCATGGACAGGTTGCGGTCGCAGCGGAACTTGTCGAAGCCATCGGACCGCAGCGTCAGCGACACCAGGGACACATGGGAGTTATCCATGGCCTGCAGCTGTGGGTGGATGAAACCAAGTGGTGAGTGGCGATGTCCACATGGCATGCGTTGGGTTGAAACTTACCTGGATGCCGGAGTCACTGCAGTCGAAGGTGGCCTCGTTCAGCAGGTCCTTGATGGCGTCGAGGATCTTCTTCAGAATGGTGGCTTGACCCAGGCGTGCCTCAAACATGGTGGTTCTTGTGTATTACTAGTTATCACGAAATGCAAATTATGCGAATGCAGGGCTCTTTTTGACCAATTACTGATGTGGAGCTAGGGGTTAGCAAGATAGATCAATGATGCTTCCACGGCGGCGAATTTAATAACGAACGCGGAATTTTCGCGGGAATTGCGCGAAACAGGCGGGATAGGGATGTGGAAAACATATCGATGTATCGATATCGTGATAAAAATATTTTTATAGTGATCTTGAATATCGATCTTGTAAATATTTTAACATTTAATAATAAGAACATTCGAGAACGTTAATTGAATTCAAATAATAATACACTTAATTTTTAATTTGTTTTTGGATTTGTTATTTATTTGATTGTTTTGATATTTTTATAGTGATTATTATCGATTTAATTTGAAAATCCTTTGATAGAGATGTTGTTTAAAGTATTAGAGATGTGAAAATGCCATATCACAAGATCGGGCGAATAATATCGAAAGCAAATAATTTTAGCACTATTTTTCATATATTAAAAGAAAATAATTGCAAAATCCAAGCTAAGCCAATCAACGTAAGCGATGTCGAATAAATGTGGGTGGTGATTCCGAGTTTAAACGCTCTGCCTGGACAGCCATGCCTCGCAGTTCCTTAACTCCAAGGCCTGCAAACAAAGTTATGTATTTTACAGATCCCTATTTTTTTATCTACTTGCCTTGAACTGTTTGAGTTTCCTGCACTCCCCTCGGGTCCAATTGTGCGAAGAACTGCTCCAGATCAGCGTGTTTTTGCAGGGTGGCCACGCAGATGGCCGGAATCAAAGAGGATAGATTAAAGTCCTGATAAGATCGCCGGCGCAACAGCTCCTGGACCAGCGGCAAATGACCAGCATAGGTGGCCAGGGTCAGGGCGTTTTGGCCAAAGTAGTTGATGGCGAATATATTGCCTCCAAACTCGAGAAGGGTGCGGGCGCACTCGAGACGTCCGAGGTAGCAGGCCTTTAACAAGGCTGTGTTTCCATAGCTGTCCAACTGCTCCAGGTCGTGCTTGTCGCGAGCTAAGGTGCAGACAATGCGCAGGGAGACTACATCGTCCTGACCCACGCAGCTGAGAGCTAAAACAACAAACGTAAAATTTACACTTTCCTATTAAATTAAATTACCATTTATTGCAGTCATCTTTGAAAGCTCTAAAACATAACGGTGCAAGGCGGAAACCAGGGCTACCTTGCTATCGGTAATGCCAGTAAGCACGGCGATGGGCAGCACTGGCTGTAAACAAATTAATAAGTTCGAATTTTCTTAAAAACGAACAGTTTCATTTGAAAACCGGAAAATAACAAAACAAAAATTAAACCATTTTGAAGTGCTTTTATTTAAATTTGCATAATAATTAAAACAACACCTACCGTGAAGTGAAATTAATCGATATATCGTCAGTTTTAATTAATCGATAGTACCACCATTTGCAGCTCTAAACGTCAGAGCCGCTTCCGGTTTCTTTCTTTCTGAGTATTTGTCTCATACAAACGGCAAAATGGTTCGTCGACGAATTTTCGGTGCATCGAACAACAAAAGCGTCGAAATGCAGCGAAACTGCATGCCCCAAGGCATGAAGTGCGCGATGGGGGGAATATGGGCGGGGTGCTTTGTTGCGAAAATGCAAAAAACCGATGCGAAAATTGTTTGTTTTGAAATGTACTAAATCGGTATATGTCTGTGTTTTGCAGTCGCTCGTTATCCCAGAGAAGTTCCAGCACATCCTGCGTATCATGAATACGAACATCGATGGCAAGCGCAAGGTCGGCATCGCCATGACCGCCATCAAGGGTGTGGGTCGTCGCTACTCCAACATTGTGCTGAAGAAGGCCGATGTCGATCTGACCAAGCGCGCCGGTGAGTGCACCGAGGAGGAGGTAAGTCGAGGCTTTTGTAGGATCCCCGCCCAACAACAACTAATTCGGAATTTCGCATTGCACTTTGCAGGTCGACAAGGTGGTGACCATCATCTCAAACCCCCTGCAGTACAAGGTGCCCAACTGGTTCCTCAACAGGCAGAAGGATATCATCGACGGCAAGTACTGGCAGCTGACCTCCTCCAACTTGGACTCTAAGCTGCGTGACGATCTGGAGCGTCTGAAGAAGATCCGCTCCCACCGCGGTCTGCGTCACTACTGGGGCCTGCGTGTCCGTGGCCAGCACACCAAGACCACCGGTCGCCGTGGTCGCACCGTCGGTGTATCCAAGAAGAAGTAAGCTGCTGCAACGTTCCCTGCCGGATTGCCGACTCTACTTTAACTTTTACATCAACATCAAAAAATAAAAGAAAACACGGAAACCGGAACGTTTTAGTGCGGAGTATATATATGTGAAGTTTGTTGTATTTAGACCTGTGCTCGTGCGTGCGTTATTTGAAATTTCTGTATACATTATATATGTTGTCGCCAAGTGCATCCGGTGGTAGTCCGTCGTCGTCGGCACGGACCCAGAGCAGCGCCTGTGTGCTATGGCTGATCATTTGCAAGACAGCCAAGTTCCAGCTGGCCAACACCCTGACCAGCGTGATCATCATAGCTGGTCCCATCCCTGTATTCTTCATCTACTCGGCCACGGCTGTGCTCCATAGGCCGCCTAAGGATCCGCCCAGAGATCCGACGGTCAATTTGTCAGTCGATGTACCGTATGTATTATGTGTTCCTACCTGGGGCGAACAGCTTTGGACTGCCATACTAATCCAGGCCTTCTCCTTGACACACGAAACAGAAGCATTTACTATTCGCCCAAGAATCAAATTGTCGACGAAATTATCAGGGATGTGGCCCGCGAGGTGAAGACCATGGAAACCAAAGGCTTCACCTCGGCGGAAAAATTGGAGGACGCACTCATTAAGGAGTCTGCCTTTGTGGGCATCGAGTTTGAAGACTCTTTTCGCGAGATTACCTCGATGCCGGACAAGGTTTCGGTGGCCGTGCGTTACCCATCGCAACTACGCGTCACACCGAAGCTGCGCTGGGATGGCAGGATATACTACAAGAACATGTATCTGGGCACCGATTACTATCTGGCCGAGAGCTTCCTGATGGTCCAGGTCAAGCTGAGCGAGGCGCTGATTAGGGCAAAGAGGGAAAACACAGTCCTGCCGGAAGTGCAACTGAAGTACTTTCCTGAGGCCAAACGCATGGAGGGCACATTCAAGGAGACGCGGGTGGCTCTGTGTGGGTTCCTATTTTTGCCCTTTGCCATATCATCGGCATATCTGGCCCAGGTGCGTATACATTTGGTCAGTGATTGCAGAGTCTTTATTTTATATTTTAGCTAATCATTGAGGACAAGCAGATGTGGGCCATGATGCGGGTGCGAGGGTGGGTGCACTGGCTCTCTTGGTTCATTGTGGCCTTTCTCCTCTTTCTGGTGTCAACCATATTTCTGGTGGGCCTGCTAAAGTGGCGCTTCTATCGGATGAGCAACGGGGTCTTGGTCCTGTTCTTCTTCTGCGTGTACATAATGGAGCTGCTGTCCTCGGCCCTCATGATTGCCGCCTTATTCTCGGACAGCATTGGTGTTCAGGTGACCATCCTGTTCCTCCACATGATTAGCTGGCTGCCCTGGCGGCTCATGGTGTTGGGTTACCAAGCCGACTCTATCCGGATCTATTTCGCGTGCCTGTTCCTGAACAGCTCGCTGGCTTTGGGCTTGGAGAAGTTCATTGAGCACGAGAACCTCTTCATGGGCATGCAGTGGAGTATGGTATTCAAGAGGACCGATCCAAATAACACCATGAGTTTGGGCATCATAATGATTATCATGCTGCTGGGGACGGTGCTGCGCATCCTTATCCTGTGGTACTTGGAGGAACTAAAAGGTGCGAAGCCCAGAAGGTGGTACTTTCCATTTCAATCTTTGTTCCGCTTGCGAAAGGCTCGAAATAGGGTTAATGATGTGGAACAGCAGGAGTCTCGGGAGAACCAGGATCATGAGCCATTGTCTCACATGAACCGTAACATCATGGTCCAGGTCAGCAATCTGGAGAAAACCTACAACGGCAACAAGGTTATCCATAATGTAAGCTTGGACTTCTATCAGGATGAAATCACCGTGTTTCTGGGGCACAATGATTCGGGAAAGACCACAACCTTTCGGATGCTGGCCGGGATTGAACAGCCCGACGCAGGTGACATCACCATCAATGGCTATGACCTGGCCACCCAGGAGCGCAAGGCTCTTCGATCGCTTAGTTTGTGTCCGCAGATGAACATGTTCTTCGACAAGCTGAAGGTCAGGTGGCACATCAAGTTCTATTGCCGGCTGCAGGGAATGAATCGGAAGGAGGCCTCTGCCGAGGCGGACAAGTATCTGGAGATCGCTCACATGGAGGAGTTTGCCAGCACAACGGTCAATGATTTGTCCAACGGATTCAAGCGAATGTTGGCGCTATGCTGCACCCTGTGTGGGAATTCGATGGTTGTTCTTTTGGACGAGCCCGGCACCGGCATGGATCCGCTGATGCGTCGCGAAATGTGGAACCTGCTGCGAAAGGAGCGAAAGGGACGCTGCATCATAATGTCCACCCACAACATGCTTGAGGCCGAGGTAGTGGCGGATCGAATCGTCATCATGTGCGGTGGCGAGGTGAACGGCTACGGTACCACCAGCTTTCTCACCCAGATCGCGGACTCGGGTGCAGCGTACATTCTGATCTGTACCAAAAAGGACATCTGCTTGGTCGCAGAGGTTACGCACTTTCTGCAAACCCGCTTTCCGGACATCGAGCTGTTTCAGGAGTACGGCATTTATGTGACCTACAGACTCCCAGCCAAGGATGTGGGGCAATACTCACAGTTGTTCCTCGAGCTGGAGGGGGCTATGGATAATCTGATGCTCAAGGAGTTTAGTTTAAGAGCCCCCACGCTGGGTGACCTTTTCCTGCGAATTGGTGTGGAGTTGAAGAGCGCGCGGGACACTGTTCTCGAAATGGAAGGAGAAACGCGAGCCTTGCCCATGTGGTCGCTGATCGGTGAGTAGTTTTGTGCTTTCCGAGTATCCTTAGGTTTGACTGTTGGCCACCGCAGATCTCCTGCCCAGCTTTGAGGTGCGGGAGGACAATGACCGCGTTAAATGTTGCAATCAGTGGCTGGCCATCATGGAACGTAAAATTATCTTTATGTGCCGGCACCGGTGCCTCTTTTTCCTCATCATCCTGATGCCCATCTTCATCGCTTCGCTGCATTTCATATTTGAGCTCTTCCATTGGTATATAGACAAAGCTCCTCTAGAGATCAAAATCACGGACCTCTTCCATTCCTCTGCGACCTTGGTGCTTGAGTCAACGGAAGACGATCCCATATCGGAGTTTTATACGCGGAACGCTGTGCTGCACGGCGTCAGTACTCAGAGCACAGAGGGCGTTCCCTTTCGTGACTATATCCTGGAACGCATAAAGAAAGATGAGATGAATTACTATCGAAAAATTGCGGCCGGTGCTACAATCGATCAAGGTAACAGGTCCATCATCGCCTGGGCGAATCAGAAGCTGGAGCACGGCTCCGCCCTGACCTTGGGCCTGGTATACGAGTCTCTGGCTTTGGCATTGGCACAGCTGAAAATCGAAATTGTGAATAAGCCGCGCGAGAGCACCATGAAAGAGGCAGCGCGTGCACTGAGCCTGACCACCTACATGGACTTCTCGTTCACCGCGATGCTTTACCTCGTCGTGGTCACGGCCATTTTCGCTGTGACGCTGGTGACGGAGCGACAGACGAGCCTGCAGCACCAACAGATAGCCAGCGGCATGAACCGGGTCACCTACTGGCTGTCGCACCTGTTCTGGGACTACTGCCTATACATCAGCATGATCCCCACGCTAATAATAATCGCAGCCATTGCTCAGGGCTCAATTGGTCCCATAACGGTCTTACTGCTCACCTTCGGCTTTGCGGTCATTTCGTTCACCTACCTGTTTTGCCTGATCTCCAATGACTTGGGAAAGATGTTTAGCATTATGATGTACTTGAACATGATAGGTGAGATAATTCAGCGAGCGAACTTTAACATTGTAAATATTCCCCTTTTTTATTATAAATTTCCAATATCTTGAGAATGATTAATTTTATAGGCCACCCGGAATATTACTTATAAAATATTATAAGTATTTTAAACAAAATCATTCATTTACAGGCGTCCTGTCCTTCTTCATTCATCCCCTACAATCCCAGGACCGCTACAAAATCTTCGAAGACATACTCAGGGTTCATCCGCACTATGCGTTATTTGACGGCGTTCAGGATACCGTCTACAAAGAAGGCTCTCTGACTGTTTACCATAGTTTGAAAATGAGAGGATTCTCATTGAAGGAACAGAAGAGAGATAATTACAACATGGTGGAGATTAAGTACATGCTTATAAGCGGAATAGTGTATCTTATGATGGTCCTTATGTCGTGGATTCCACGTCGGCTCAATTACCTTTTCAAGTTGAGTTCCTATTTGGAAAAATTAAAATTTTAAGCAAGTTAACTAACTTTATATCGTTACGCAGGTCGATTAAGAACGAAAAAATACACCCAGCCCTCGACGAAGAGGATGCAGAGGTGAACCTAATGCGACACAGGCTGGATTTAATCACCACGAAGAATTACAAGAGCTATCCCCTTATCATGAAGAATGTTTCCAAACGATACGGGGATGTCGTAGCAGTTCGCGCTCTAACGCTCAACATAAACCCGTAAGTAAAAAATTAAAATTAAAAAAAAAAATAAAAAAAAAACAAAGAAAGAAAATTAACTTAGGGAAGCCGAAGTTTGTTCTGACATCAAATCAAAAATCGATTATAACTAAACCAAAAATCCGTTAATTTAAATTAGGAAACCTTTTTTATGTTAGTTTTTAATTTAATTAAAAACTTAAGGAATCAAAATATTTGTTTTCTAATAGATCCTTGACTCCATTCCACTTTGTTTCAGCTTCGAGTGTGTCTGCTTGTTGGGCCGGAATGGGGCTGGAAAGTCCAGTACCTTCTACATGGTCGTGGGCAAGAGATCGCTTACCGCGGGCACTCTCCACATCAAGGGTTACAGCATCAAGAAACGTTCCAAGCAAGGCCTTAAGCATGTGGGCTTCTGCCCGCACGAGGATATGCTGACACCGTACATGACTGGCTGGGAAACTCTGCGTTTCTTTTGCCTGATCAACGGCATTCGGCAGAGTCACATCCCAATGGTGGTGAGGTCATTGGCCGAAAGCTTCAGACTAGGCATGAACATGGACAAGCCGATCAGAACATATAGCAACGGCACCAAGCGGAAGCTGATGATAGCTGTGGCCACTCTGGCGCCGACACTGCTTTGTCTAGATGAGCCCACCGCCGGAGTGGACATGTATGCCAAGTACGAAATCTGGGACATTTTGGACAGCATGCGGCAAGGGGGTCGTGCCATCTTGCTCACCACGCACAGCATGGAGGAGTGCGAGATACTGGGCTCCAATATGGGAATCCTGGACCGCGGAACGCTTCTCTGCTACGGAAACTTAGCCCGGCTTAGGTCCCGCTTCGACAAGGGGATCTTTGTCAGAATTAAGGTGGGCACTAGGACGGAACTCAATATATTGAGGGAGGAATCTCTTCGATTTGCCAATAGATACCACCACTCTCGTTCAACTATCGGTTCCCTGAAGTTTTCTATTCATACAGTCTCATCGCACGAGCATCTAAAGCAAGCAGATCACTCGACGAGCTCCGAAGCGAAAATTCGTGAGGATTACGAGAGTCTGTTGAATGTCCTGGAGGAGTGGTTCCTGGAGAAGCATCCATACAGCGTCGTAACGTATGTAGATAAATTACCTTTAACTTTGAATTTTAATTTTTTCTTTTAAACCATTCGAGAGCAAAATTCTAATAATAATAATAATAATTCACAGTGAGAAGTTCTCATTTCGCTCGTTAACTCCTAGCTTTGCCTGCAATGTACAAACAAAGCAAGAGTTACAAACTTTTCACTAAGAGAGAGATCTTCTAAAATTAAAACAATAATGGATTTATAGTTGAAAAATCGATTAATCTTTACGGCACTCGTTTATATATATTATATAATTTTCCATTTCCACAGCGAGAAGTTCTCCTTTCGAGGAATGATAACCTTTGTCATACCCAAGGAAAATGTACGATGGTCGAAAATTTTTGACTATATGGAAGATGTGAAAAATGAGCTGCAGATAATGCACTATTCAATTAGCCATACAACGCTCGAGGATGTGTTCTCGGAGTTCGTGAGGGAGCACAATAAATAGAGCATTCATGAATCACTCTCTTATCGTTTGACTATATAGTTACTAACTAGTTGGATTTGTATGGCTATCTGTGAAAGCTTCTGCCATGAAATGCTAACGAATTGCTTAATTTATCGCTTGGCGTTGCGGAATTGGCAGACAAATGAGAGTAAATAAACCAAGCGATTTGTGCCGACTCATCATCATCAACAACAACATTTGGACATTTTTGGACTCTAATTAATAAATATTTTGTATTGTATGTTTACAAAATTTTGTAAGTGGAGAGAAGTGCTATTAAATTGCCGAAAAAATGTATTAAAAAGGGCAACCCAAAGTCGCTTAAACTCGATTCAACTGTGTTTTCTTTGGGCTCTTCTTTCGCCAGAACGTTAGCCGAAAAAAATGTGTGTCATCCGAGTCCATTGGTACTTTGAACCCTCCTCGATCAGAGAAAACTTTCCACAGCCGCGCGAGCCAGAGAAATGTGTGTAGGCAAGTTTCATTAACGAGATGGCCTGATGTTACTACATATTTCAATTGGCGTTTGTTTACAGCCAAACCGATTCCGAACAGTGACCTATAGCTTTTCCAATTTTAAGCAATTTGCCGTCTCAATTAGACTTTGGTGCCCGCATGGCGTAATAGTCAAGTGGGGGAAAGGTAAACGCACAAGAGTTATGTATGCGGTTCCAAAATAGATTCCTCATCGAGGGAGAGGCTCGCACAACCTTGGCTGATAGCGTACGAATTTGCTTATCGGTGGACGGAGGAAGTTCTCGGCTGTAATCGTGATTTCTAGGTAGCCAAAGCACAGCTCAAATTTCATTGAAATTTTATAATTAAAACCTCTGTTTTTGCCAATCGCACTTTGTACAACAGTTGCTTTATACAAACACATGTAGCTTTTACTGCTTATAGTTATTATTGTTCAGTAGTTGATTGCGACATACAGCACCACGTACATATATATAGTAACATATATCTATAGTATATCGATGAAAATAATTCACAATGTGGCACGCAGTGCAACTATTAATAGGAGTTCCCACTGTAGTTTATATTTAAAGCCTCCTCCTGACCTCGAGAACTGTGTATTATGTGATATGAAAAATGCTTTTTATGGAACAATACCAAAATATCATGTAACTTATTATTAAAATGTTCAATAAAATTACAAAATAAAAGTGTTTTGTTTATAAATCTAAGCTATTCAGTTACAGAATTCTATAATATGTGGTTTGTGTGTCTGGCATTGTGGCTGTCAATGCCTAACATGATGAGGGGTTTGTTCCTTTTCCTAAATAATTTATTGTCTGAGTGGGAAAACCCCAAAACCTCATCAAATACAAGTATAACATTCAATTTGACTATGCCTACGAGGTATGCTTAATGATTTGCTTGTGAACATGTAATAATTATCGTTGCCTTTATAAATATGGAAGACTCTGTTTTGGTCGATTCTGACCACTGTATGCTTCAGCTTCGTATTCACACAGGTATACAAAAAGGTCACATTGTTATGCACTTTTAGGTACGACATCCGTAACAAGCAGAACGTCTCCTGGAAATTCTTTGCTCTTCATAAATATATATACTAATTCTAGATCTAAAATTCCAAGGAACTACTTCTACTGTCGCGTAAGTTTGGTTAGCGCTTCATCCTGAGTTGTTGTTAGGTGGTTTTGCCTCTCCGCCTGCCGCCGCCAGCGACGCGACAGAATAGGTGCGAAGAGGTCGTAGTCCAGCTGCTTCTGATACTTGTCCAAGTAGATTTCCGCGTTCTCAGCCCATCCAAAGTGCGCCAGCACAATGCTGGCCACATAGCCGACGAGCACAGCCACGATAAAGCCGATCACACAGCTCCACATATAGGAGAGGCGATACAGCCAGAAGTAGTGAGTTTCGATGACCACCGGGCTGCTGTTTGCACTCAGCTGGAGGGCTTGGGCAGCCAGAGCCGTGGCATTTTCACAGCCCTCCATGCTAAAGCTCAGGGGTATGGGACTGGGCTTGGGTCCACCGAAACCGATCCAGAAGGAGATGATTAGGGACACCAGGAAGCCCAGCAGAGCGCCCCGCTGGTTTGTGCGCGTCGTGCAAACACCCAGGCTGAAGAGGGCCAGCAGTGGGCCGCCCACAACTCCGAAGATGGTGAGCGAGGCCTGCAGGACGCCTCCTAGGGAACCAGCTCCAAAGGCCAGTCCGATGCAGAGCAGGCCAAAGAAAAAAGCCACCACCTTGGTAGGCAACGTCGACTGCGAGTCAATGAGCGTTCGCTTGAATATCGCCTTGTACATTGGCTTCAGATAATCCTCCAGCGTCACGGCCGAGAGAGAGGTGACTGCCGATGAAATCGTCGACAGACTGGCGGAGAAAATGCCGGACACAAACAGACCGCACAGGCCGGGGTATTGACCTGCAGGGAGAACCGGCACTTAGCATATGATAAACTAACCAGACCGGCGGGGGCTCCCCCACACACTCACCCATCGTGTCCACAGCAAACAGCGGCATTAGCTGGTCGCGCGACTTTATGCGCCCCTCCAGCAGGGGATCACAGTCTCGATAATAGTAGAAAATGGCCAGGCCGCTGAAGATGGTGCTGAAGCTCAAGAGTCCCAGGATGGGCAGATTCCACCACAGCGCTGACTGAGCGCTCTTCAGATTGCGCACACTGAGCAGTCGCTGGATCTGCGTTTGATTGACTCCGTACAGGGACAGATAGGTGACCATGCCGCCAATGATGAGCGACCACCAGGTGTGCCTCACTGTGGGATCCAGCGAAAAGTCATCGAACTGCACTCGTCCCCGCTCCACAGCCACCTCCCAGATGGCCGCAAAGCCTCCGGCCTTAATCGCCGACACAGCTATCACCGCGTAGATGGCAGCGAACATGAGGAACGATTGAAACACATCCGTAATCAGGACCGCCTTCAGGCCGCCCAGGGTGGAGTAGAAAGTGCACACCAGTCCTATAACCAGAATGGCCGCCGTCCGTGGTATCCCAGTCACAGCCTCCAGCGCCAGAGCCGGGGCATATAGGGCAATGCCCATGTAGAGCACCATTTGGATGGTGAAGGCCAGCGAGGCGGACAGTCGCGTGGCCTGGCCAAAGCGCCGCTCCAGGTACTCGTAAACACTGGTGGTTCGCATTCGGTAGAACACCGGCAGGAAGATGTAGGCGGCGATGGGTGTGCTTATCCAATAGGCAATGTTTATCACACAGAACATGGTGCCGAACTGGTACGACTCGTTGGAGACGCCCATCAGCGAGATGGCGGACATGAAGCTGGCCATCAGGCTGAAGGACACCGGAAAGGTGGTCATGCTCTGGTTGGCCATCAGGTACTCCTGCGTGGTCTTCTGCTTGCCGCCCGTGTAGCGGTAGTAGATGCCAATCAGCGCCGAGATCACCAGGATGCTAATCAGGACGGCCGCATCCCAGGCGTCGAACGTTCCCACGGGCATGATTCCGGCTTATCGCTGGTGGTCACCAGAGGTGAGCTGCCTGAGCCCGCCTGAATTGATTTTTCCACGGCAGCAGCAACAACTCACTGTGACTCGCCGCTTGCTCACGCGAATGAATGACCTTTCCTTTCACAGTCAACGCTTTCCAAAGTGCGCGCAAGTGGCCAGCTGAGAGCGGTAGCGACAGCGCGAAATCACAGCGAAGATAAAACACAAAACACAAACGTTCTCGCGAAAGCTGCTTCGGCCGTTAAATAACTTTAATAGGGATGGAAAGAATTCGATGTTGATGCCATCGATAGTTGGGCCGGTACAATCGATATGCGCTAATCAAAAAATATATTTGACAAGCCTTATTGTAGTATTACTCATTATTTATTTAAGTTAATATTTACAATATTTTTAAAATATTACCTATACAACAAAATATAATTACTCCGTAATTATATCAGTAATTTTCTTTCCATCTATCGAGTAGCTATCGTCTCACCTCTAGCGATAATAAACACAGCTGTTTTAGAAAAACATTAAATTTTAAGCAAATGGCCAGACAAATGATAGTTTTTTACATTTATTATACCAGTTATAGAAATAATAGCAAAATTATGTCATATTTAATAATTATTTTGATAACCTCACCTTCTTCATTCTTTATAGAACCAAAACAAAAAACAGCTGTTTGAGTTATGGCTGAACTGACACAATCGGCGCTATTTTTGAATAGTCAACATTTTTTCGAAGAAATAATAAGTTTTCCTTATCTTAAACAAATGTATTTTTACATTACTTTTAACATGTTTCTTGAAGAGGTTTAAATAAAAAATGCTAATAATATAAAAATTAGTGCTTGAGTCTTGATTTTATATAGAAAATAAATATGTAGTTTATAAAAAATATATAAATTTCTCAATAAATTTAACCAATTTTTATTGTAAATAAATTTAAAATTTAAGAGGTATATTAAATGTGTAGTAGATTGGCCAGCTTCAATGGAATTTTATAATCATGAGTGTCAGACTGCGCGATACTATTTTAAGTTCACTGTACTTAGTTCAACCCCATGACAAGCACCAAAAAGCTAAAACAAAAACACATTTAATGAGCCTACTTCAAAAATAATAGATTATTATAGTGTTTGGTGGCTCAAAGGTTAGGGCATCCGCACAAGGCTTCTGGGTGCGGGGTATCTCTACGCTCTCTTATTAGATTTATTCAATGGATTTTGTAATACATCACATAAATGTACATTCTATGGTAATTTCCCCTTTAAGAAATGTTGGGGGCTACGCCCCTGCATTTGCTTGGCTTCCCGCAGCTACATTAAACAACCACAGATAGCATTTACTTGCCCATCCGACATAATCTTTGGGTTAGAAATTTCACCAGCCAGTTGGCTGGCTTCAATCTCACTTCATTTCGCTGGCGGCACTCTGAAAGAACGGACATGAGCCAAGGAGCCATCTTAACGGACGCTAACGGCCGGCAGGAGGCTGGAGATGAGCGAAGGAGGCGCAGGGTGGCTGTTGTGGGAGCAGGATTGGTAAGTCAAAGTTTAACTTCTACAAAAAATAAATTTCAATATTAAAATTTCTAAAAAGAACTCAGCTACAATACCCATCCTTGGGTAATTGTTAATTGTTCTTTTTTTGTTTCCACATAAATATGTATGTGCTCTTATCTAGATGCTCTTTATCTTTAGGGTTCCCTAATCCTCCTGCTTCTCTGATAAAACTCTCTTATCGAGCTAAGATTTTCACTTTCTCCTCCTTTTATCTCTTTTTTTTCGGGTAGGTGGGCTCTTTGGCGGCCCTAAACTTTGCCCGCATGGGTAACCACGTGGATTTATATGAATACCGTGAGGATATCCGACATGCATTGGTGGTTCAGGGGAGGAGCATCAACTTGGCGCTGTCCCAGCGAGGTCGCCGGGCTCTGGCAGCCGTGGGTCTGGAAGAGAAGGTCCTAGCCACCGCTATACCCATGAGGGGCCGCATGCTGCACAATATCAAGGGCAATACCAGCGTGGTCCTTTATGATCCTTGCAACAATCAGTGCCTGTACTCCGTGGGTCGCCGGCAGCTGAACGAGGTCCTTTTGGACGCCTGCGATAAGTTCCCGAATATCCAGTGTCACTTTGAGCACAAGCTAACGGCAGCCAATCTCCGAGAGGGTTCCATGGAGTTCCGGAATCCCAAGGAGGAGGTTATATTCGCCGGCGCGGATCTGATTGTGGGCTGTGATGGCGCCTTCAGTAGTGTGCGACAGCAATTGGTCCGCTTGCCGGGCTTTAATTACTCCCAGGAGTACATCGAAACCGGCTATCTGGAGCTGTGTATTCCCTCCAAATTGGGTGATTTTCAGATGCCAGCCAATTACCTACACATTTGGCCACGTGACTCCTTCATGATGATTGCACTGCCCAATCAGGACAAGTCCTTCACCGTCACCCTTTCCATGCCCTTCGAGGTGTTTGCTAAAATTCAGAGCAAGGAGCAACTTTTGGACTTCTTTAGGACGAACTTCCGGGATGCCCTGCCGCTCATTGGAGAGGAACAGCTCATTAAGGACTTTTTTAAGACACGACCACAGCATTTGGTGTCCATCAAGTGCCGGCCCTATCACTATGCGGACAAGGCTCTGATCCTAGGCGATGCCGCTCATGCCATGGTTCCATACTATGGCCAGGGAATGAATGCTGGGATGGAGGATGTTACACTGCTCACCGGAATTCTGGACAAGCAGCTGCCTCTGGACAAGGCACTGGCTCAGTTCACCGAGTCTCGCTGGCAGGATGCCTTCGCTATTTGTGATCTGGCCATGTACAACTATGTGGAGGTGGGTGTTACTAGGAAACAAAATAAAATTAAATAAAAATTCATTAATTTTTCTGATTTTTTATTACAGATGCGTGACTTGACCAAACGTTGGTCCTTCCGGCTCCGAAAGTGGCTGGATACTCTGCTCTTCCGCCTTTTCCCCGGCTGGATACCGCTCTACAACAGTGTGTCCTTCTCCAGTATGCCTTACAGCCAGTGCATTGCCAACAGGAAGTGGCAGGATCAGCTGCTGAAGCGTGTTTCTGGCGCCACTTTAATCGGCATGATCCTGGCTGCAGGAGCCATATATGCAAAACGTTTTATTTAAAGAGTTTAGTGCAATTATCAAACAAATATGAAGATAAAATATATGCCCACAAGAGTATGCTCTAAAAATCAGCATACATATTTTAAATGAGAGTTTCGCGAGCTTTCTAGAAGAAATGTATAACTATTCTAATAATTTTGTAATAAAGCTACATACATACATACATATATTAATTATATTTCTAAAAAACCTAATTGAGTTTTTGAAAATGTTGCTTGGTGAAAATGTTGGTAAGCTAATGTTGCTGGCAACACAAAGTTGAACTCATACCTATGAAATGTTTATAAACATGATCTAAGCTTGTATGTTGCGAATCTTTTCTAGTTTCAAATCAGTTTTAATAACAAAGATAAAAATGTATATTGTTTTATGTAAAGATTTTGTTCTATTAGATAATATATAATATAAATTACAGAATTTCTAAGTTAGCTTTCTCAATATAACATTCAAATTTACATAAAATCGCTTACTTGATCTTTAAAATAGTCATGTCATAGATATAAAAACAAACTTTTGTTGGAAATATTTTAAAAATATTTCCCACAGCAAGAAAGCTTTCTAACGAGTTGATGGGGTTTTTCACTTGTGAATGGAAATGTTTTTGAATGGAAACATATTGTACTTTATGAATCATATAATTAATGACGAATACAACAAAATGTAAATGTGTTGAATTTTAGCCCATTTTAATTGGCAACAAAGTGCATTATTATTATTATTAGTTGCAAAATGAAGCTAGAGCAGTAAAGATAACAAATTAAGGTATTTGGTGGAACCCGGGGCCAAGGAAACCCATTTGATAAACTTTTGTTTACTGTGGATTCACGCAGGTCTTATAAATAATACCAACACACACATGCCCGATTTTGCTTGGCAAAATAATTGAAATTTCTCTTTGGCCGCGTGGCGGCTACTACGCATCGCATTTTGGTCTATGTCTATGGCTACGGGACCATCAACTGGTGGATGTGAATGTGGATATTTTTGGGTTTGTTTTGTCGCTTCGCTATTGGGGCGGCGACAGCCAAAAATACCATCGTTGTACCGCCCAACACACAACGGTGTGATTTTTAGCCATTCGAACGTTTATTTCTAGCCGCAGTTTTGCAGCCTTGGTCACGTGATCGTGATCCCGCTGCATCCCTCCAACATCCGGCAGTTGCACTTGTCCTTTTAGGATCACCAAACAAGATCCTCTTGGTGGGGAAGATTCAAAATAGATTTCTATAATTATTTAAAACTGATGAAATAAGGTTTATTGTTTGATCAGAATATAAAACTAAGATGGTAAGTGTTATCTGTTAAAGTTTTAGAATAAAAACAAGCCCTTTCTTGAGCTTCAGGCTAATTTTCGATATCTACTATTCCGATATTTCGGATATCATGTGGAAAATCATAATTGTTCAATATATCAAATTTGATTTATTCGATCTCTGCATCTATTCCCCTGACTAATGCCTATATAATTCATATTCATAAATGGTCATAACACGTCGATCGCTGGTTTTTACCGAAGAGCTTTCTAGAAAGAGAAGGCGTGAAAGCTTCCGATTAATTAGCATGCCATTTGGTTTGCCACCCCAACCCTCTCAGTCCCGCCCGCTCCCACCCACCACCTACCTTTCCCTTGGTGAGTGGTAGAGAGAGAGCGCGCAAGGTCGGCGCTTTCTCAGTTGCCGGCCGGTATTTTATTACAACAACATTTACACCATTGGGATCGCAAAAAAGCTTGGTGTGCAGCTTTTTTCCTATCCCTCTCTCATCCCTCTGAAGCGCAGATAAATCACCCAAAAAACTAGGCTTAAAAGTGAAAACCTTAAACAAAACAATGGGCTTCAAGCCATTTCTTGACCTACTACCTAAAAGCGAAGAAGCACTCGAGCGAAGCTTTTGGCCAACAGAAAGAGCTGGGAAGGGAAACGGAAAAGGAGGCGAGTGGAGAGATGCAGATAATGAGCGGCAGAGCGCGATTGAGAATGAGTGGTGGAGCTTCGGTGCTTTGCTCATTTCCGACTTAATTGTTGTTGCTAATTCCGTTTCGCAAACTTTTCGTTTGGTACTCTCTAGAATCGTCGGCGCCGCTGCTCTGCTCCCACTAATTACAGTGTAACCTTTAGAAGAACAACCGTAAAACGATATCAAAAGTTGGTTTAAGTACTACATATGTACATACATAATACATAAATGTACATACATAAACAAATTATCAAGTTAGTAATAACTTTTATGTGTGGATTAAATGTTGTATAACAATCTTTAAAAGGGCCACCTGGGCGAAGCTTCACTGTGGCGATTACGGCGGCCGCCGTACCGTCGCTTGGCGCTCGTCTTCTGCTTGGCTCTTCACGCTGTCGTTCCGCTGTGCCAACGCCACCAGTTAGTTGCTCGTCACATGTTCGACACTCAAGTAGCCAAGCCCAGGGAATAGGAATAGCCGAGCGCCAACGGAAGACCGATCGAGTGTTGAGCAGCCACCGTTAGACAGTAAAAACAATAGCATCTGTGACAGTGACAGTAACTCCTCCCAACTGAGAGCCAGGTGCGCAAGCAAGTGCAGCTCTAATCAAATCAGAAATCAAGCAATCGCCTTGCCTCCAATCAGAAACCCATCGAATACGATCGCCACATTTCTCGAAGCTTTTCGGCAAGCTTCCGCTAACCGAAACGCGTGGTCTGAAAAACGAAATATAACGAAAATCAAACAAGCAAATAAAAAGGCAAGTGAAAAAGTGAAATTGAAATTCGAATTCAAAGTCAAAATCAAATCGAAAAAAGTTGGGAGTTAAGTGAGCGCCATATCGCGTGTGCATCTGTGTGAGTGATTGTTTCTCAGTGTGTATATGTATGAGTGCCCGTGCAGTGCAACGGTATTCAAAACCCCACCAGCAAAATAAATAAAGAAGCCGCAGGAAAAACGGTAGAAAGAACAACTCAGGCGTTTGTTGTCAGTAATATTTGAAAATAAACTTACGGTTTGGTTTCTACGTTACCGTAGCAATCCTAAACCAGAATCGAAACCGATTACCGGATACCGATCGCCATCCTGGCCAGCCGTACGCTTTTCGTGTGAGGCGCCAGCGGTTCCAAGGAACGGTGAATTCCACCCACACCCTGCTGCCCGTCGTCGATAGCATACCGATACCGATACCATAACCGATGTCGACTGCCCAGTGCTCTTTATAACTCTTTGTTTTGCCTGCTCTCTGAATAGAAAAGCCCCGCCACAGAGAGATTGCATTCGATACGATAGGATTCGGTTCGGTTCTAGTATATCCCAATAGAACGGTAGCAAGTACGTGTGCTCTGCACTGAGAGAAACAGGAGAGACGCTTGCTGCTTGGAGTTTTTGGGGGCACGAGCAGTCCGAATTGTTCAGGTAAATATATAAACGCGCACAATCGCCGTTATTGATCTCGCTCAATTAGTGGGGCTACGTGACTGCACCACAGTTGTGTGCCGGGTGTTCGGTGTTCTGTATTTCTGAGATCGCATCGTGTCGCATGGTTTTGTATTCTGCCTAAATGAAAAGCAAACCAGAAATGCGGATAACGATCTAGACACACACCTCCCCCTTTCGACCGATCCCGCTGCCCACTTTCGCGGTTAGTCTTGGCATCTGGCATTTCCGGTTTCGCTATTTTTTGGCGGTGTACAGAGATACAGATGCATGTGTGTATGTGAAAACACCTTCATATCAGATTTTATTCAACCCAAAATCCTCATTATTTAGTTTCTTAAAGTTTTTTAATTTTAATTTTTTTTTAATAATAAAAGCACTGTAGATAAAATGACTATTTTTCGTAACTAAATACATAAATGAGATTAAATAGTTATGGCATCAATAAGATTAATAAAGTAAATTAAAAATATTTAAAAATATTTATTACATTTTTGTCCATAATAAAATGAATCGATTCTCAGAAAAGAAATAGTTACAGTTCGTAACCTTTTATGAACTTTGTTGAATTTATGTACATATGTATTTTTTAAATATTTCTTTTAAATTTCGACCATAAAAGATTTAGTAAGTTTTATAACTTTGATAGAGTTGATGGAGACATTTTTTACATTCAGTTCTACTTAGGAGGTTGCGTATTTTGTGTCCCCAAAAGTGCAATAATATAGCAATTTAACGCACTCGGGAATACCCAAATAATTTTAGCTCAAAAGTGATGTGCTTGCTCGTTAGGCTAATAATTACCATCCATCATTTTTCGGTTCAAGATCGGTTACTGTTCGACAATTCTGGATAAGTAATTAACTCATTTAACGAGTGGCGGGGGGGATCAGTTTAAAATTTCTCCCATATTCCCCTCAGCGATTGAGTCACTGAGTTACGGGAAAGTAGATATCAGATCATTAACAGTATTGAAATTGTTTTATTTATTAAGGAACCTGTCGTTTGTGTTTGTTTGATTTTTGTTGTACAAGCATGTGTTCTTATATACATATATATACATACATATATACATATACATACAGTTGCGGACAAAAGTCTACATACGACCCCCTTTTTTCGATTTTCTCCAATCCTATAGCTTTTTCAGGAAAAGTAATGATGCAGTTTTGTTTAAACTGCCATTACTATACTATAACCAAAATTTCATTCTGATTAAACATAAACTTTTAAAGTTATAAACAAAAAACCAAAAAATGACCCTGACAAAAGTGAACATACGA
>JAEIIJ010017572.1:0-16611 GCA_018904815.1 Drosophila ogumai | reverse complement strand
TTTCGAATATTTAAGTTATCTAGGCATTCGAAGGGTTTACAAATATTAGGACGAACTCTGAAAGCCTCAATGCGGGAATTAGGTTTACTTATATTTTTCTTATTTATAGGTAAGTTCCAAACAGTAAAAAAAACACACCTATTACATTATCTTATTAATTTACAAGATTTATTCAAAAAAAAAAAAAACAAAACCAAAAAAAAAAAACAAAAGAGAAATACTGCAAAACGACTGCGACCTTCAAGACAGACTTACAACTCCCCCTTGCTACCCTATCTCTACCCCCCCGTCTCTGTCTCTTACCACTTCTCTACACGTACTATATATATCTCGACGATCGCGAATTAAAACAACCACAAAAGATACATATATATCTCTATCTATGCTTACGTCTGTCTCAAGCCAGCACATTTATGTTAACTGCTCATCACGAAAAAACCCAAAACCAAGCCCTCTACTTACACCCCTCATCGGCAAATAAAATATACAATAAAAAACAGCAACAAAAACTATACTTAATATTATATATACATTCAGAAGCTCTATAAGAACCAGACAACAACAACAAAAACAGCCACAAAAAGATACTACAAAAAAAAAAAAAAGAAAACCGCAAGGTATTATGCTTTTTAAGAACTTATCATTTCGGAACACAAAGCCCCAGACCTAGGACTAAGCTATATACATACCAGATAATGGATACCGGATACCAGTATCCCTATATAGATAGATATCCCTGCGTCCCCCCCGCCATGTCCTTTGACCATCCAAAAACTCAACGAAACAAATGGAAGAATACTTAACGCAACAGCTCCAAATAGAGATTAGACCTAAAAAACATCAAGCTAAACTAAAGTAAACTAAAGTAACGTAAACTAGTCTTACTATATATAGTCATACACACACACACACGAGCACACCACTCACACACACAAGCTAAATAAATTAGAGGGGCCTGTGACTCGTAGAGCGTGTATATCCGTATTATCCATAGGTGTACTCGTATAACTCACCCATTACGTATCTCTAACTTATTTAGTGTCGTCTAATCCTAGAGCTAAGTAGGTACGAGCTACGAGTTTAGCGATCTCCCGATCTCCCGGTCTCCCAATAAACCCCATAAAAAAATACAGAAGCTCTATAAGTATCATTCACTTTGGATACGTTCCGTTGAGTTCCCTCTTTATTTGCGTTTTGTATTACGAATATCAATTTGAATTTGAGTTTTGTTTTGGCTAGAACTTTTTGATGAAAACCAGCAGCAAATGTCTCTCTCAGTGTACTCGAATTTTAGTCTATTACTCCTGATATACTCTGACAAAGTGCGGACGGCGGGCTGTGGAGATGATGTAATGCCATAGAAATAGGATCGATTGGATCCAAAATATATAGATTCTCCCAGCTGCCGGGCTCAAGTCGTTGCCAATTTTAAGGCCCTCATGCAGTTTTTTATATATTTTTTAACAGTGTGTTTAGCGTTCTCTAACTGTATACCCTTTATACCTGTACCCCCCCCCCCCATCCTTTGTCCTAAAAATGCGTGGAAAATGCCTTAAAATTGGCAAACTTCTTGGCATACTTGTTTGTCCTACCAACCACAAAAATGAAAAGATAAATAATAACAAATACAAAATAATACTAAATAGCAACTAGAAATGGTGATCGATATATTTTCCAAACCCTATATATATATACATACCGAAAAGATCAAGCCACAGAGATGAAAAACCATCTGTATCAATTATAAATCAAATTAAATATATTTTGTATTGTTGTTCATGTTTCTATCACATTCAAAGTTGTTTCGTAAACCGTAATCAGTAATCAGTAACCAGTAACCAGTAATCTGTAATCAGTTATCAGTAATCTGTAATCTGTATACAATAATCCGTAAACCGTTTCAGTAATCCGTAAACCGTACTCTCTCTCTCTCTCATCATCAACGTTGTCGTTTCGATGTCCATGTCCACAGATTGTGCCGTGGTTTGAATTTTGCTTTTAGTTCTATAGTTTTTAGCTTCTAGTTTCTAATTTCTAGTTGGTAATTTTTAGCATATAGTTTGTTGTTGTACCCGTTGACCGATTAACGTATAACTAACCAATACCTAAGTATATCATATGTATAATCTATATAGTGTACCATATCTAAACATGAACACATTTATATCAATATATCGTTCACATGGAGTCAATATCTATATATGGTAGTGTATATAACGAACCGTTTTGTTCAGCTTTGTCTGTGTCTGTGTCTGTGTCTGTGTCTGTTCCAGTTCCTGTTCCATTTGATTCCGTTTCGTTCCGTTGTCAAAGCTATGACTTCCGTTTCCGTTTGTCCTTGTGTAGTTTATAGTTTTTAGATATATTGATATATCTGTATATAGATCTATGGATATGACCACTTACTTACCTACTACTACTAATACTACTACTACTTATGAACCGATATCGTATGTATATTGTATTGTACAGAATACCTAGCTAGTTTCATGTTTAACTCCAATCAAATCCAAATAATACTCTATAAATAAATACTCTTCTGTATAGCTAGTTGCCACCGATCAAGTGCCCTACTACTAACCACCACACATACACTATCTATATATCTATCTTACTCTCTCTCACACACACTGAAACTCAGGCTCACACACACACCTATAAAAGCGCAGAGATCTAGACCACGGTACTGTTTTGTGTTCCAATTCCAACGTCTCTGCCCTTCTTGCTTCGGTTTTGAATCGGGGAACAAACACACCAATTTTTGTTAACGCCTTTGTAATATTTTGCTAACTATTTGTGTGACACCCACATCTACACACACACACACACCTAAACTACAAACACAATACATCTACTAATACATACAAGCCCAGCAAAAAAAATTTACCTTAAACATTTTTGAAATTCATTATACATATATATAGTTTTGTTTTACGTGCACCAAATTCAAATTCTAAATAACGAAAATTTACTAATTCATAATCATAGTCTTATGTATATCTTGTAGTTGTTTTAAAAAAAAAAAGACTCAAGGTGATTATGCCACATTGAAATCTGACGGGGCTCAGATATCGATCCCCACGACCCAACCAAAACCCAAAAAACAAAGAAGAAAATCAAACAAAACTATTTAGCAAACATAAAAATAAGACAAAAAAAATACAACAAAATTCCCAAGCAGAAAATAACAATTACTTGCACTTTAATAACGATTGATCTCTGTTCCGATCCGTTTCCACCGATCCACTACGATCGGATCCCCCGATCCAGGCGTGGTCCTGTTCTCGTCGGCGGTTTATTTCGCGGAGGCTGGCAGCGACAGTTCCTTTTTCAAGTCGATACCGGACGGCTTCTGGTGGGCTGTGGTGACCATGACGACGGTGGGATATGGTGATATGAGGTACAGACCATGTTTCAATTTCCGTTCCAGTTCCACACGTTCCTTCCACGTTCACAACTGTGTGGTGCCTCATATCCTTCATCTTGTAAATGTTATATCTCTCCCTATGTCTCTTTCTCACTCTCTCTAACTCTCTCTCTCTCTCTCTTTCTCTGTATCTATCTCCTTTTCTCTGTCTGTTTTGTAACTCAGTGTTGTACAGTCCCTCCCGTTCTCACCCGTCTCAGCTATATATATCTTTCTATAGCGCTATGTGTGTGGTGTCCTTGTAATGTAATGCCAAATGTAAATAGAATAATGATGGGCGGACGTCGTCCCAGTGGCACCATTGCCACGCGTTCCGCTACAGCTGCAAGCCGGGTGGCGCATTTGTACAGTTGTGACGCAAGGAAGAATAAGAACACCGTTTTATCCTTGTAAATTGAACCATGTGAATACGAATAGGCTAAGCAAGCTATAGATGTTGTGGTTCCTTTGTTGTGATCGCTCGCTTTGACCTTATTCCTTGCTCCCTTCTCCATCTCCCAGTACTCCTGTTTAATTTAATTTATTTTTTTTTTCTCATTTTCATTTACGTTCCATTCCCCGATCCTTGACTGTTGATCCCCTTCTTGGCATGTCTTTCGCTCCGGATCTGTCTCCCATTCCTTATTCTTTTTTTTGTTACGTTTTCATCTGGTTTCCGTTTCGTTCGTCCTCAGTATGTTTCCCATACATCCCCCCTTAGTATGTTCCGCATCCCACCGATTCCCCGACCAGGAATAACGTCTAATATCGTTCTCATGGCATTCGTTGCATTATCCACTGTCGTTCTACCGCAAATATATAACCATATTTCTTGGCCCCATTGCAGTGGTAAGCAGAGAGTTGCTCCTCTGATATTTCCTAGATATAATTTTACGAAGAGACCCGATTTTCTGCTTGGGAATGCCGCCGGATTGTGGTGAAGTCGGTCCAACTCACACGTGAATATATCAGAACTCTTTTAATTTGAACCGAAACAGAAACACTGAAACAGAAACAGAAAGCCCACCAAGGTTGCCAACTTATCTTGCGGCCCAAGCCGAAGAAGATTGGTGACAATGGAACAGACCCAAAATGGATTTTCGGAAAACACAATATTACCCTGAAACCACAGACACCTTGACAAGCTTCTGACGCATCCAGACTCTAGACCCGAGCTACTCGACATACCTAAAAAAAAACACACTCTTTGGTTAAAAGTTATTTAAAAAAAAAATTAAAAATAATAATAAATAATACAAACAAACAAAAAAACATAAAAGAATATAATACCAATGCAAAGCAATGTTTCTCCCATCAATTTTTTTAGGCGTCGTACTCTTCTCATCGGCGGTTTATTTTGCGGAAGCTGGAAGCGAAAATTCCTTCTTCAAGTCCATACCCGATGCATTTTGGTGGGCGGTCGTTACCATGACCACCGTTGGATATGGTGACATGACGTATGCAAATCTATACAATTTTAACTCTTATGATTACGTTTACGATAACTCCAGTTTTGATTTATTGTTTCGATTCCGTTCCCTGTTACGTTTCCTGTTCCGTTTACGTTTCCGTTTCCCCTTTTTCGTTTCGTGTCGTTCCGTTATCGTTTCGATTCCGCCTTGGCGGCGCCGCTCTAGCGGCGTTCCGTTCCTTCTCTGTTCCACCTGTATGTGTTTTGTATCTAATTTTCATTTCCAACCGTTCCGTTTGCGTTCTCTGCGTTATGTGTGATTAAAGCTATTAAGTCCCTAATATAAAAGCCCGCCCCCCACCGCTAAACCCAACTAAAAGCTATCTATCGAATTGTATCCAAACCTAACTGTACTTATTGTTAACCCCCTTTGAGTTCGTATCTCCCGATTCTAATATGCTAAATACCAAAAACAAAAAAAGAACAAAAACAAGAAACCTAACTGTTGTTGTCTCTTACTTTAACTCGCTGAGCTGTTTGTTTGTATCCGTATTTGTCCTACGGACTTCTATTTGTATTTGTCTTTGTCTCGGTATTTGTAACTTATCTTTGCTAAATTCGTTTGCCATAATTCTTGTGTTCCATTCCGTTCCGTTTCGTATACTTTGGCTCATTTGCTTACCTATTTGGTTTCCGTTCCATTCTCATTTAGTTTAAGCTGGCATCCCTCTTTCTTTCTCGCTCGCACTAGATTTCACCCTATCTCTATCGCGCTCTCTCGCGTGTTCCATTTCCATCTCATAGTGTTTCTTCGACTTTAATTCTTTGTTTTAGCGCCAAGTTCTTTTGCATATTATTTTCTTATCGCAAATTACCTATGTAACGTTGTGTCGTTGTTTAGTTCCCAAAAAAAAAGAAAACATAAGATAAAAACCAAAATCCATAAAAGAGAAAAAAAAGAAACTGAAATATTCTCGAAAAATACCAAAAACAAGTTCATCACTTCAACTTCATCAAAGCCTCATGCCGGTCACTGTGCTCGCCATCATCTTACACACACACACATATACTCTGTGACATGGGGTAATACACAGAGCGATAACGATAACGATAACTTCATTTGCTGGCAAAACAAGCGTTTATCGACAACAACACACAACAACAAGAAGAAGAAAACAGAAATAAACTGAAGAAAATAAGGGAGAAGAAGAGAACCCAGACAAGCATGCTGCATGTGCCCGATAAATGCCACACTCACACACAAATACACACTCACCTCCATCTACACACACACACACACACTGGGACACAAAAGTTCAGCTCCAGCCGCCTCTAATGAGCAACAAAGCCCAGCCGCCTGCCAAAACCAATTGCCTAACAGAACCGAACCCAACCTCTCCCCCCTCTACTTTTCAACTTTAACAGGAGGAAAAAGGGAATACTCTTCGCCACACTCACACGCACCACCTCTCACTCCCACTCTCTGTGTGTCTGTCTGCCAGCATATTTTTCCCCACACACTCCCTCCCACACACCTGGGCCACTCGCTCGCACTTGTGCAATAATTATGTCTGTATATATAATACGCACCCAACAAGATGCCTCAGAAAAAACCAAAAAAAAAAAATAAAAAAAAAACAAGGAAAAAAAGAAACATACCCAGAAATATAACCAAAAATATACGCTTTCCCACACCCGTTGTTCTAAGTGTTGTGCCTTCTTCTTTCGACTCTTTCGTACTCTTTGATTTGAACGTTCTCTGCTAGACTAATGCCTACTTAAGCCCTCCGCCTATACTATATCTCTATCTATATATATGTATATAACTACTATATAAGCGTACACCTATCCGATATCTATACCTGTATCAGTATGTCTACTATATATAATGCGTAATGCCGTATGATTTTGCCAATGCATACAGTATATATGATATAAAAAGAAACCCTACGCAAATGAAATACTAAGAACAAAACGAGAGTTTTACTTTACATTTCTTATATATTTGTATTTTCATTTATTTATATCGTTCGTTCGTTAACATCGCTCGCTTCCATCCAAACAAATACCAAAAAAAAAAAAACAAAAATCAATTTAAAAAAATACAACCAACTCAAAAAATCTCGATTCAAATAATTATATATATATATGTATACATAAATATATATGTATCAAATGTTAATCAAACCAACAAAAAAATACAACAAATGACCCCAAACAACAACCAACAAAAAAATGCACCATAATATATATCTCACCAATAAAAAAAACAACAACAACCAAAATACCAATACAAATTGCTATAAAAAATAAAATGCAACCCTAAAACGTCCGAAAAAAAACACAAAACATGAAATGAAAACGATAATGAAAATGTGCAAAATGAAACGCCAATCGAAAAATTTCATGGTTTTCATTGTTAATCGTTTGACACACGACTATCGATTGATATCGAAATTGAAAACAAATCGAAATTGAATTGAAATTGATACTGAAATTAATTTTGAACGAAAAACGGATTGATTCATTGATTGATTTGATTGATTGATTAAATAATTTGAATTGATGGTACAGACCCGTCGGCGTTTGGGGCAAGATTGTGGGATCACTGTGTGCCATTGCTGGTGTGCTGACCATCGCACTCCCGGTGCCGGTCATCGTCAGCAATTTCAACTACTTCTATCACCGCGAAACGGATCAGGAGGAGATGCAGAGCCAGAACTTTAATCACGTTACTAGTTGTCCATATTTGCCAGGTACATTAGGTAAGTTCAACACTGTGTGTGCACTCCCCACCCCCACCCCCCCAACGCCCACCACCACCACCCTCCCCGTATCTTTTTCTGTCTCGCTCTCTGAAACCCTACCTCGCTGTACCTTGAGTTCGTACTCAAAACCCGTACTCGAAATAGAATACCAACCCAAAATCATCCGCAACAAAAACCATCCAGAAAAACCAACAACCAATTACCGACAACAGTCAAATACCAAAACCACAAATTCAAGTAGAGCTACAAAAAAAATATAAAAAAAACAAAAGTAGATCCCGTTGAATAAAAATAGAAACATTTACGAAGAAAGAAACGAATTGTGGATGCCACTGCCGATGCCGAAGGCGTCCAAAGTCCAAAGCTGGATGCCGGCACTGCTTTCAAACCAAGACACGATGTCAACCACACAGAGAAAAAATATCATCGATTTGGTATCGTTTTCTATCAAAAAGCATCCTCGATCTGAGGCGTATCAGATTTAGAAAAATACATAATAAATTAGTAAACTTTAAAAGTTTAATATCTCATTTCAATTATAAGTCAGGAATTTTCATGCTAAAGCATGTATTTTTTAAATTGTTGTTCCTATTACAATAAAATATTATTTTGATAAAGATTAACTACAATTCTAATCATTAAAAAATATTCTGCAAAGTTAAGAGAATCTCAACAACTCGATGTTGTTGAGATTTTTTTAAAATTTATTTTACATTTAAAGTTATTATGAAATATATCATTTGCAATATTTATATTTCATATTTACATAATCCTAGTAGGACCCCAAGATTCCTAATTCCAAAGCCTGATATGCCGACGATAGTGAGATGCGTTGTTGAAAGATTAATTGAAAAAGTTGAGATGACAGTTATAGAACAGATATCATGTTATGTTTTTTCTCTGTGCGCTGCCGAACACCGACCAAAGCGCACACCAATCCACACCACAAAGCATTAAAGCATTGGTGAATTGGTGTATTGGTGTCCTGGTGCATTGGTGTCCTGGTGGCTGGCTTGTGCTGGTGGCAACCGTGTCGGTAGGGCAGCGGTACTGATGCCACAACCACAACCGACGTACCGTGTGTGTTTTGTGTGTAAGCAAGTACTACAGCAAAAAACATTACTGTTGCCGATGATGCATTACAACTGTATGTGTGATCTCCTCTTTCTCTCTTCTCTCTCTCTTCTTTTTGTTTCTCTCTTTATTCCGTCAAATTGTATGGCCAATTCGAATATCGAATCAAAACGTAACCTCCACACAAAAATCCAAATGAAAAATATTCCCCCCCAAAATAAACCCGAAACCCACTCCACTCGGAACTCTATGCTCCGATTCGATCCGCTCCCGCATCCTGGCATTGTGTGAATACCCCAAATCGAACCGCTCACTCACCACCCACCGAAATACCACGTTCACACCACACACAACACTACACAACACACACACCTCACAACTGTCTGCCAACGCGTGAACACACACACTAAACCAATGCATACAAACCACCAAGTAGGTCAACACATGAAGAAATCTTCGTTGTCCGAGTCCTCATCGGATATGATGGATTTGGACGATGGTGTCGAGTCCACGCCGGGATTGACTGACACGCATCCAGGACGCAGTACGGTGGCTCCATTTTTGGGAGCACAGCAGCAGCAGCAGCAGCAGACGCAGCAGCAGCAGCAACCTGCAACATCGATGTCGATGTCGCTGGACAAGCAGCTGCAGCATCCACTGCAGCAGCTGACTCAGGCGCAACTGTACCAGCAGCAGCAGCAGCAACAGAATGGCTTCAAGCAGCAGCAGCTGCAGCAACAACAGTCCAACACAACAACAATAAGCGCTAGCGCAAGTGCGAGTGCAACGGCGGCAACGGGCAGCGGCAGTGGCACCAGCGGCCTAACCATGAGGCACAATAATGCCCTGGCCGTTAGTATCGAGACCGACGTTTGACTACTGGGTAAGTGTTGGTTAACGCCACTCGCTTGCTGCACAGAACCACACCCCCCTCCCCCTTTCCTTCGTCAACTCCAGTCCCCCACCTTTATCACACTTTCGATAAACCTCTTTCTAACTGGATCTCTTGTTATCGTACACACAATCATTTCTCTTCCCCACCAAAAAGCCCCCTATACACCCGTGCACCTTGAGCCGTAGACCGTAACTAAGTTTAAGTGTTGCAAAATGCCGAGAGCAAAATGCAAAATTCCCAAACGGATTGTTCGCACTAGCCGCCGGAAAAGCAGTGCAAAGATGACCACATAAAAGACGATTCTTATCATTTAAAGTTAAAGTCTTACACCAAAATCAGTGTTAGAATCATTTAAAAGAAAATTTATAAATATATATTCAGTTTATTTTGAATGGTCAATTATTTTTCCCTATCGTTAATATCCGTTTTGTTAATAAACTCTCTTTCCCTGTGCAGTGCGAACATCCAAAAGCTAAAATTGAACTAAATTGAATTGCGATTTGATTAGAACATAACTTTTTCTCTCTTTTCTCTCCACGTGGCGCTCTCTTCCACCTACGCGATACATATGTTTACCTATGTTTATGTATTTACCTAATAAAACCTAAACCTAACCTGAACCAAAACCAAAACCCATATACCTAAATCGAAACCTGAACATTTGTCTATGTCTTGATCCCCAAATATATGTATGTATTACGTATATAATATATGATGTATCTATGTATATATATATATGTATAAATCAGTGCAAAAGACGTTACGTGGTATAAATTTGGCCTTGACAGGAGTTACGTTGGATGCCAGAAACGACTACAAAAGCTGTTTATATTTAATTTTAGTAGAACAAATAACAAACAAATTTAATCTATTGCTAAATTAAATTAAATTAAATTAAATCTAAATTAAAATTTAAATTAATTTAAAATTAATTTAATTAAATTATACATTTAAAGATAAACAACACAAAAAAAAAAAAAACAAAAAAAGAAACAAAAACAAACTAAAAACCAAGAAAAACCCAAGCCAGCACAGGCTTGAATCAAATCTAAAGCCTAAATAAATGAATGAATAATGAGTACTACGGCATAACCCCCAGAAATAATGACAAATAAAAACCAATAAACCGAGAGGGATAAAAGCAACAGCATAAACATCGAAGAAGAAGGTAGAATGGACGCTATAAATAACAAGAAAACAAAAATTTTTAACATTTAACTCTATGTGGGAGCCCCAACCCTAACTCCATCTGCAAGCGGACTGACTTTTTGAGTTATTTACAGTTTAATAACTCAAAAAGTCATTAAGCTCACAGGACATTATTTTAGGAAAGAAAAAGGCTTTAGGAAGGGGAACGAGCCCAGACCACAAGCAGTGCACCATAGAGCAAGCAGTAGCACCAAGCAGTCCATTTATAGGAAGGTCCTGGAACACAGTTATCACACTCACCACACACACTCACTTGACGTTTAGTAAAACTGCCGTAATATTAAATGGAAATGAAAGCAAAACCCAAAATCATACCACTTGTATAGGCATGGCATCGTGTGCTTTTAAATGTGACAGAGATAGATAAACAAACTAACTGAATAACCCGATAACCCGATAACGATAACCAAGCATTCACTTAATAGACGTGTTTGTATGTGTACTATGTGTATAAACCCTAAACAATATCAGATTCCTCTGGATACCTTTTTCCTTTTGTTTTTTGACTAGGGCTTAAAATCAATTACCCACCCACCCGATAACCGATAACTGAGTATCCACTCACCGCTACACCGACTTAACTGTACCCATATCAGCTGCGATTCTTCTGCTTCGATCCCCCCGATATTAAAACGAAATAAAAAGTACAAATATTCACCTAAAAAAGCAAAGGCAAAAACAACTATAAAGTTTATAACAAAATAACAAATTATAAACTGCTGCTAAGGGCAAAGGGCAATTCTTTTTTTTTTTTTTTTTCCTTAAAGAAAAACGACTGCAAACTAAACTAAACAAGTTAAAACAGGCCACAAATTGCTCGAATCCCGGTCACAGATCAGCTTAATTACAATAAAAATTACTTTAAAAGATGCATATATAAAAAAATAAACAAAACAAAAAAATACAGGAGATATACCACAAATCCAGAAAACGCTCTTATGATTTTTGTAACGAACGCAGACTTTATATATACCAAAAAAAAGCTGAAGGTAAAAGTTAAACTAAAAGCGATATCTTCGACTGAATTGCCTGGGTTGCTTATACATTCCCTCACTTGCCACCGATTTCATGCTGGAAAAAACCTACACAACAACAAAAACAACAAAAAAACGAAAAAGATTAAAGATTAAAGATAATAAAGGATAAAGGATAATGGCTAAAGTAAACCCAAATCTTTGACTGACTTTGGCCAATCCAACTTTTTGCATAAAATGTAAAATAAATAAAAAGTGCAACTATAAAATTAAAATAAAAATAAATTACCAAAGTATATACATAGTCATGTGTGTGTATGTGTATACCCATATATAAATATATATATTTGTATATATATAAAGATTATATACACATATATATATATATAAAGCGAGAGGAAACCCTGTACATAAAAGTAACAACCAGCCGATGTATATTGATGAATAGCAATGGCAACTAGATGGCAAATCATTCATGTGTAAATTTTAAAAAAGCTTTGAGAACCGTCCACGCACACACGCATACCCCCACACACACACCTACACAAGTACACACACACACACACAGTCAGAAAAAGGACATTTAGAGAGGGAAAGCTGGCTTAGAGTCTGAGGCCAACCGAAGATCCGGAGGAGCAGAGCAGAGCAAGTGCCTTATGGAACATTGTGCGCTGGCTGACTCAAGGCCCTTTTCTTCCCTTCTCTATATATTTTCCAGACCCCCACACAAACCCCCTTTCCTATATATATATATAATATATATATCCTGCTGTAATCCCGTCGCCTTCCTGCAACGCCTTGCAATTCAGTGGAAGCTGCTCCAAAAAAAAAAACAAAAAAAACAAAGAAAAAGGAAAACCAAAAACAATAAAGACGCGCGTTTCCACAGTGCCACAGTGGACACTACCTAAAAAGGATAACGGCACTCCACTGAGGCCCCAAACTGCTGTAAATACTCTCATTCTCCAGATACCGTTCTTTTTTTTTTGTACAAAGCAGGAGATAAAGAAAAACCGAACCGAAAAGCTTAATGACTCTAAACCCACTTAACTTAAAGATAAAAATATTTAATAAATAAATAAACCTAAAATAAAAGAAATATAAAAAACAGAAAATTACACTCACACACACGCAAATGTCATTTAATTGTACTGTACTTAGTCATAAGTGTAAGCAAAGATACAGATACATTAGAGGAGATACAGATAGATACAGAAAAGATACGAATTAGGATGAAATGGTCCATGATGAGAATACGTTGAAACTAGCAAACACCAAAAGAACGAGGTAGAAGGGGGAGGGATGAACAGGAGGAGAGGAGAGGGATATACGAAGCATAACGAAAAGAAAATCGCTTACTTAAGATTAGACCTTATATTGATTTAGATCGGGCCGAGTTAGTACTGGTTTTAGCTTCATAGATTCAAGGAGGAACCCAGATAGCAGAGAATACAAGGAGCCGAGTGTAAAGTAAGGTTGTTTTTTTTTCTTAGCCTTAATCTAGACAAATGATAAATAAATTTAGCAAACAAGAAACTGTAAATGAGTGTAAAGTTTACCGATTGTATAGCAGAATTTAGAATTTTATTTTATTTTAATTATTACAACTCACATTTTGTCCTACATCTAAGACTTTTGATTTAATCACAAAAATAAGCCACTAAAATTAAAACCAATTAAAACAAGAAAAAAAATAAAAATAAAAACAAAAAAAAAACGAAAACAATGAACTACAGAAGAGAAAACCGAAAATCGTGTTAATATTTACTTATGAAAAGCTTAAAACCAAATACAAAAAAAAAAGAAAAGTAAAAATTTTGGAATAAATGTGTTCAGCAAAAGAAATGTTATTATATGTTTAAATAAATTACAATTAATTCGAAATGAGCAAACAAATTTAATGTAATTAAATTGAGCCTAAGTACACACACACAAGAGTAAAATTCCAACTGTATATAGACACGGCATAACTCATACCTATACCTATACCTATATATATACACAAATATATATAGCGTGTAGCATATAACTAGACATGTGCGAATTACAAGCTAGCTAACCGCAGACTAAGCGTAAACTAATACCGGAAATACCACAAATGCCACAAAATACCAAAAGTAACGGAGATACCACAAGATACCACAGATACCACAAAATACCAGAACTAACAGAAACACCAGGTATTCCTGGTATTATACAAGACAACAACAAACATAAAGCATACCACGAAAAAAAATACCTAAAATTAGCTAAAGATACCCAAAAATACCTAGTTTGTATATGATGACGCGTTGACACCACGTTTAGGTGAAGCTTAAGCCCCTTATAAAAGCTGATCCAAGTCAAATCCAATCCGATCCGATCCGTTCTGATCCCACAAATAAAGAAGCGAAATCGCAGACAAGCAAAAAAAAAATAAATTGAGAAAAGTGTTGAAGCGTTTTTTTATTTCGCACACTGTACCAGTGCCGCCTTGTAAATAGTAATCGCAAATCGCAAAAGAACATATACGCATTTCCGACTTATCCGTCTCATTCCGCCCCCCCTTGGTTCAGTTCAATTCCATATATATGTTATATGAATAATATATATTTTGTATTTGTATTTTGACCTAGATCCGTAGTTAGCCGAGTCGATCTAGACTTGGAGAGAGTCCGTTAATTCTAGGATCGCCTTGAGAAGCAAAACGCTAGTTCTGTACCCTTAGTTTCGTACTGTAATCGTATTAGCTGGAGCTCAAGAAATCCAAAAGAAGATCCAAAAAGACCCTAAAAAAATTTGCAAAAGTAAAAATAATACTTTATACATACATAGAAACCTATCAAGGGGCAACCCCAAAGTGTATATATTTATTTTTGTTGGCATATCAGCAGTTGAGTCACTCAATCAGCGAATCAACCGATCGATCAACCCATATTCTTCATATGAATAATACACCCACTTAGGAGCTGAAAGCGCATTTCATTCGGTTTTTTTGTGCTAATTTTATGCCTCAACTATGCTCTCTACTCAACTCTACGCTACTCAACTCAACTCTAGACTAGCTCACTCTAACCCCAAAGCGAAAAAAAAACACACACACTTATAAAACCTTAAACAAATCGAAAAACAATGAATAATACAAAGAAGAACACTAACTTATACACTAAAAAAAGTATGGAAGAAACCCAAAAGCCAGGATGATCGAGACGAAGAAGCAAACATATCGTTGTAAATCAAGAACTAAGTTATGATAACCAAGAATAACTCAATGGAGAAACAAATCCAACTAATTAACTCATCGTTTATTTCGAATATAATACTACAACAACAAAAACAAACACTCGACTTCTCCTCAATTTTTGAAGAAAAAAACAAAACAAAACCTAAAACAATCCTTTCAAGTTTTCCATTAAATTTAATTAAAAAATCTTAACACACACACACATTTTCAAAATGAATACAAAAAATACCATATATGCTATATACGAGTAAATCAAAACATAAACCAGAAACTCTTTCAAAATCTTCTCAATGCTTCAAAAACAAACCAAAAATTAACAAATTTCTATTAAGGACAAAGACTGCAAATAGAGATTTAACAAAAAAAAAGAAAGAAAAAAACAAAAAAACCAAAGAAAAGTACACTTAAAAAGCAAAACGAAACTGAAAAATAAAAAAAAGAAGGAAGTAACAAAAAAAACGGTAACATTTTTTGATTAATTGATTTTAAATTCTAATTTGGCCTTGATTCAACCTACCAAGAAATAAGTTTAGGTTTAGTTAGAAGTTCCAAGACACACACACACACACATACAACACACGCACACACACAACCGAACCGGACGGGACCGGACAGAACTGAGTCGAATCAAATCGAACTTTCAATTTGGAAAACCCCAAAGTCAGAAGCCAGTACTTTCCAACAATAACATTGAGAACCAAATAACAATACCTTAAGAAAAGAACTTTAAAAACCGATCACAGATAATACAAAAAATTCGAATAATCTCCATAGAACAACATTTAGTATTACGCCTAAAAAGATACTATTACAAAACCGAAACTCACACGCATATTAAAACCCCAGAGGAAAAACCACAAATAAAATGAAAAGAAAATAAGTAAAACGAAAGCAAAGACAACAAAAACAAAACAAAAAACAAGCAAAACAAAAACAAAACCAAAAACAAAAACAAAAAATGAAAAATGGAAATGTTGTTAAGATTAAAAATGAAATGTTTTATAATCGTTATTCAATAAAAATAAAATAAAAAAATAAAATTAATTAATTTCGAAGCAAGCATTAACCGAAACCAAAACGAAATTCGAGTTCGAAATTCGAACAATTCTCTAGCTGTAAATCTTCCCAGAAATATACCCCATATATCCCAACCATTTCCCCGATTTCCTTAGACTAGCTGGTAGTCCTTGCCTTGCGTTCGTACTTCTTAACTAAGTAATTTTTTGGGTAGATTTCTTTTCGAGGGGGTGGCATTAACCATTAACCATTAGTCCTAGATATACATATATATATCATTGGTTGTACCCGCCAGTTATCGTAATCGTAAGCCTAGACTCTAGTTCCCTATATATATTTATATATCTAAGTGGGAGAGGGAAGTGGCCTTCCCCTTATTTAAACACACGCAGACAGACAACAAGCCCCACTCACATACTCCGCATACCCTTATCACTTGCTCGTATATTTTTAATACAACTATATATATACCATATATATATTTATATACGAAAATGCCATGACAGTAGCACATTCCATCGCAGACATTCCTAGCGTAGCTTAACCAACACCCCTTTTCACTCCCTCGAAAAAGAACACAAACACACAGTACCCTTTCGTCCAGTGAAAAGAATATGGAACACAGAAAAAAATA
>JAEIIJ010017570.1:0-21076 GCA_018904815.1 Drosophila ogumai | reverse complement strand
AAAAAACCGTTTCGAAATATATTACTTAGTTTAAAAGTTATTAATTAATACCATGAAAATTGCAAAATTCCCCATAGTGGAATGTCGGCAGCTAAACTCACACAAGCACAAAGACGCACACACTCGCACAACACACACACGCAAAAGGGATATAAAAGCAATAAGAACATTCATCTTCATAATTACGGGCAACGAAATGAGGAGAAAGCCCCCCCCCCCCCAAAAAAAAAAAGGAAAAGAGAAGAAGATGTGGAATACGTAAGTGAGGAAATTCAAATGAAACGGCAAAGTTTTGCATATGCGATTGGGTATGTGTGTGTGTGTGTGTGAAGGTGTGCATGTGTGTGGGAGTGTATATTTGGGGGAGCAGAGAGGACAGACAGCCTCGTCTGCTTCTTTTTCGAGCTCCAAATACACTGTAGAAAATTCGTTTGATATATATTTATTTATTTGTATATTATTTATTTTATTAATATTAATTATTATTATTTATTCAATACTTAATTATTTATTTAATTAATATAAACAAATTCCTTCTCAACTGGAAATTATTGAATTTTTCTCAGTGTAACCAGCCCCGCTGAAATGGGCGTCTTATGGAAATGACAGTTAAGCTCGTAGACGCTGGTCACCCTAATGAATGCCCGAGAAAGCAGCTTCCTCTCGTTCGGAATGCAATCAAATGGAAATTGTTAAAGAAAAGCAAAAATGCCCGAAAGGAGGAACGTAAACACGCTTGACTGGATTCCAGGACTTGGCATTTAACGAGGGTGCAATGCATCGGTCTGCACTAATTACGCACAAAACATGTCCGGCCAAACCGTGGAGTGTTGGATAGTAAAACGTACAAAATAAAGGGGAGATTTTTTGGGGGAGTCTGGTGGTCCTGGTCCTCAGGCGGCGTCGCTGTTTGTCCGTTGTTTTTCCTGTCCAGTCCGGTCCGGTCGCTGCAATTTGAATGAGACGGTGTGTGCGAGGGTGTCGCCTGCACTTGGTATCGCTGACGGGTGGCTGGAAAGGTGGCAGGGGGCGGGGCCGAAAGGAATTAATTCTAATCCCGGACACGTTCCGGCGCAGACGGAGTGGTCAGTTGTGTGTATATGTATATCCATATATGCGGAATACATGGTGGGGTCTCAACTGTCGAAGGGTGCGTCGATCATTAGCGTGATTTCTTTTCGCCTTGACATCGATGGGACGATGCAGGGAAAACCGAATGACTGAATGCCTCACTGACCATGGGCGCAGGAGTTGCGTCTTAATTTTGTTTTTATTTAGTAGAAACAAATTGAATTTGAGAATCAGAGGTTGATAGGGGTTATTTAAAATAGAAATATAAAGTATTGACTATATTTTATTTACCTTTCTTTCTGAACTACTACAATTTAAATGTCTTCTCAAGTTTTTATTATTTTAATTTTAAAAAATGCCACACGTAAAATTAACTAATGTGTTGAAGGCTTTGGTTCTTACTTATTTAAAATTATATTTTTTTATTTAATCATCTTTTTCTAATTAAAATCTTCATATCTAAGCTAAAATGCCTTAATTACAAATCGGAAAGCTTTGTTCTATTAGTTTTTGTTGGGGTAAAATATTTGCATACTGAATTTTTAATTGTAAGAAATTAAAATTGTTGTTAAGAATTAAAAAAATGTTTTTTGGCTGTTGATGCTGATCAACAATATTTATGATTTATATTGTAATACCCTTCGAGTAGTATTCAAATTTAAATATTTATCCCAAGTTCTGGCAACGTTGGTCCTCATGAACGAAATGGGTGGCAGCGTTTGTCAAACGGACGATCTGGCAATATTTGTCAGTGCTGCCAGACTTCTCGTTTAAGTGCACCCTAGCTTCCACCCTTTGTTTTAGCCAAGGTCACCACCCCCGATTTGACACTAAAAAGGTAATTTTTAGTGTTTTTATGAAATGGCCGGATGGTATTTCTGTGGTCACACTGGTTTTTTCTATCGCGGTCACACTGGTCGCTGGTCTCCGTAAAAATTTCAAGGTGAAAAGAATTTTAGTTTTGTTATTGATAATAGCGAGAGAGAAACGCTTTAAAACATAAACTATCGCGGAACGATTTGCCCGATTGTAGGACACGCGGTGCTGTCGCATTCGAATTTGACGAATCGGGAAAAAAGCGAAAAAGGCTGAGAGGCCAGCGCAAAATCGAAGAAAAAACTGTGTATGTGCGTGCGTGTGCTTGTGTGAGTGTGACGTGTGCGTTCATGTGTGTGAGAGAGCGAGGCAGCGCTAGGTGGTGCTTCTGTGTGCGTGTAAATTGAATAAGAAAACGAAGCACAAAAGGCACTGATGGAAAATTTATATGCGCTGAAAAATTAATTTATTTGCAAAAAGCCAAATAGCTGCAAAACGTATTGTGACAAGCGGAGAGAATTGCGAAAAAGTTGTGGATTGCCGACTCTCCCAAAGACGAGAGTTTGAGCGAAGGAGAGTGAGAGACTTGTATGTTCGTGTTTGAGTGTTGTTGGTGTGTGTGTGTGCGAGCCGCCTTTGCCAGGAAAATAGGAAAAACCTCGCCGAAAGTTTTGCAAAAAAAAAATTGTTGAATTCGATTGTTTGGCCATTTCGTTCGTGCTCGTTTTTTGCACAAAACTTTTTTCGCCAATCTTTTATGCACGCTTATTCGTTTATTTAATACCTCTCGCTTTGCTCTCCTTCTTTCTTTCTCTCTTTCCCTCATTGCCATGCTCTCTTCCGCTCTCTGGCTCGTGGTGCTCTCCGGCACTCTCTCTCTCTTTGCCTCTCTAGTTTTTGCTTATGCCAGCCAACTGTCAAAACTGTCATTTACCTTCCTTTTGTCCGATTAGCAAAACGCAACGAAAAACTAAAATCCAAACCGAATTTTAAATTGTCGCCGTTCGGTTGTTATTATTTTTATACCTCGCTCTTTTAAACAACTTGAATTTCGCGTAATTCGGAACGGACGAAAGATACAGTGAGAGAGAGAGAGAGAGGTAAAATCCAAAAATTGCCGCAACACATCGATCAGATAATAAGTACCAAATAAAAAGTACAAGAAATCAAAAGAAACAACACGGAAAATTCAATAAAACAACTCGGAATATACTGTGCAGAAATTGTGTAATTGTGTGTGCTTTTGCGAGGTGTGTTTGTGTGTGTGCCCATCCTTTTTGCTCTTCCTCCTTTCCCCTTACTTTCGCACTGATGTTGTTGCAGCTTGCACTTTGTACCTTGGAGTTTCCACTCTTTCATTCTTAATTCTCATTAAAAACGAAGCAAATAAGTCTCCAGGCTTCTCTCTTTTTTATTGTCTTATTTTTGCCATTGGTATTGTTTATAATGTCAGCTGGCTGAGTTTTGTTTATTTTGTGTTTCTATTTCGCCTTGATTGTTTTGTCAAGTGTCTTGTTGTACTCCTTTTTCGCAACATTTTACTTGTTTGTAAGCCGATATTATTGTTTATAATTTTTTTTTGTGTGATTTTCGTGGGAAATTTGAGTTTTAAATTACGAGTTATTGATTTTTCGTTTAGCTCACAAGTGCTGTCGTATTAAGTAACGGTACCTGGCGTTAAAATATTATTGTTTACTTTTAATAATAAGGCATTTCCGTTCCAAGTTAAAACTAAATCTTATTTGAGTATCCGTCATTTTGACTCTATTCCTTTTAAGAAATATGAATATATCATTTCTACTTTGGACTTGAACCAGTCTCTATTTTTTGCCAAGTATCGATAACTCTGATTGGCTTTGCCCGCGCCCTTGAACCCTTCAACAACATCATTTCAATGCCTATGACGATCATCCCTCCAATAGGATCTCCGATTTCAAAAGACAAACAAACTTTAGCTCAGAGCGCCCCTTGCTGGCCCGCGTGGCAAAAGTTTTGCTTCCTATGCACTCTGGACTACTTTGTAATAATCGCTGGACTATAAGTTTCTGTTTGGAAATATGATACGTTCCTGACTCCGCTCGGCACATGGCAAAAAAGTTTGGGAGCTTATCCAAAGGCTTAGAGTAAACAACTTTTCTTATTCGCAAGAGATCCTAACTTTTTTTATAAGGTAGATTTAAATGTGAACAAAAAAGCCTGGCTTTCATAGACCTAAGGTATAAGGAGATAAAATGAATGTGCAGACAGTCACGTCTACCAAACTCGGTTTCAATCCGCCCTCCTCACATCTTTTGTACTCGATGTTGTAATGTTCTAATTTATTTATTTATTTGTTTATTCACTTATTGTAGTGGACAGTGTTGCAATCAATACGACACCGATCAGCTGTTGGTTGATTAGACTTTTCTAGAGCTTATGAGAAGCTTAGTTGAACTGTTTTTGTAAATTTATTAAAAACTTAGCTTTTCTTGTCTAGGGTATTTCCACATACGATACATTAAGACCACATTTTTCTTGTTTCCTTTTATTACTTAAATTTATATTTTCAACGTATCAATTCGATTGAACAATTTTATTTGATTTGATAATGTATCTGAGTATCTCATGGATGCAGCATTGTCATTGCATTTTTGACTTGTTGTTGCTTCATCTGCGTCGCCTTTCTTTTCTCCGGCTCTTTTATATCGTTTGATAAACATTTTCATTGCCTTTTCGTGGTCTCTCGCTCTCGCTTCCTATTTCTCTTTCGGGTTCTTTCACTTCCTCCTACAACGCCTTCGTTTTTCTTTTCCTTTCGTTTTCCTTTTTTTTTGCACTGTGAATCATTTCCTTAAGGAGAGGAAGAGAGGGGCGAGGGGATGTCCTATTAAAAGGCAGAAATGGAAAGAGAATGAAACTCGGATTGCAAAGTTTTTACTTAATTGAAATATTTTTTTTAGTTTAGGAGGGTAAACTTTGTTCTTTTAATTTATTTTAAGAAAATATCTGATTATTATTCGGATATTATATAGTAAAATTACTAAACTTAAATAAACAGTAAGTGAATAAGTAAACATTAAACTCTGCAAAATGAATCAAGCTTTTCAAAAAGTACACTAAGTTCGCTGAAATAAATTTACACAATGACTTGGCATTTTTAACATTAAATCTAATTGGTTTTGTTTTTAAATTTACATTTTATAATATTTTAATATTTCTTCGATGCACTGCAAACATTTTTGATACATTTTCTCATCTCGCTTATTTTCCTCTTCGGCTGCTGCTATCATCATCAATATTGATTACCGGCAGCTGTCCGCGAGAGAGACAGAGAGAGCGGCGGCTGCTCTCCAATTTGCACTTTTTTCGCTGCTCCTTTTGCGGTTTGCTAGGTATGCGGCCTCCCCCCGGCCCGCCCACTTGTAGGCGCCCACGTTCAAAGGAAGAATAAGTGGCAGAGGCAGGAGGTAGTGAAAAAGGAGGAGAGCGCCAACAGGCTCCCGCTCTCTCTGTCAAATTGCAATTTGCTCAACGCGCATTCGCTTGCTCTCTGTATTTCTCTCCCTCTCCGGTGCTATCTGTTGTAGTTGCTTTTTATTACATTTGTTGTAATTGCTTCGGCTGTTGTTGTTGCTGTTGGTGGCTTGCCATCGATTTTATGCTTTGTCGTTGCAATTAGTTCTTCTTCTGTTGCTTCTTTCTTGTCTGCACTTTTAGTTCTCATTTTCTTTGCCACATCTCAGCGCTCTCCTTATTATTGTTGCTTTTGCCTATTGAGGCAGTCAAAGTGAGAGAATGAATCCTATTCTCTCCTTTTCTACTCTTCCCACCTCGTTGTTGTTGTGTTTGCGAAATCTGGTGCCTACAACGATACTTTGATTATCGGCTATAAAGGGTTTAAAAGGTAGTCCAAGTCGATTGTCTAGATTCTAGAAGTTGAGTTATTATACGAATGGGTCCTAAACAAGGTGGGGCCGAATAGGGATTGTAAAGGATTGAATCCTTAAATTAATTGCTTTATGGTGAGGGTGACCAGGGCGTGGAGAGACCGAACAGTAGATAAGATTTCCGAATGTGTGAACAGATACATAAGAGTTATACTTATTTGAAGTGATTGTGTTTTTTATAAAATGGTGTATCTGAGCGATCAATTTAATGTATATTTTATATATAGCTTACAATTACTCTGCTCTCAATTATTTGTTGTTAGAATACAGATTTTTAAAATTTAGTTTAAAAACAATTTGCATAGTTTTGAAATATAATATAGATTCTCAACTCCTTTTACCATAACGATCTCCGAAAAATAGTCAAATAAGCAGATAACGAAGAGGCATCATTCAACACCTGTGTGGCGTGCGTCTCAAGAACAAGGCCAATAGACTCTTAAAGACCTAACAAACACCAGAGCTACAAAAAAGCCACCTTGACAGAGTGCTACGACCAATGTTGACCTATAACTGATTTTTTTCTCTCTTGCACGGTTGTTCTTCGAGTTTGCTGATTTTGTGGCTTCTATCTGTGTTTTTTGTTTAGCTAATTCCTCTTTTAGCCACAAAATAATCAGATTTTTTTGCGTCGTTTATAACTCGATTAGGCAAAAGAAATAAAACAAAATTAAGCTAGAGAGAAAGAGAATAAACGAGTAGCGTCAAGGTCTTGACTTCGCCTTCTGGCAGGGCACACGCAGAGTTCAAACCTAACTACAGGAATAATTCGATTATACAGGAAATATAAATCCACTTTTACACGAAGTTGCTCTATATTTTAAAGGGTATTTTTGAGTATTGAGAATTATATTAATTGATTAATAGAAAAATTGTTAAATTTTATCAACATTTGCTTCTACTAATATCTTTTGAATATATTCTTAATTAAGAGCTCGTGTGGAGTGAACACTGTACTGACACACACTTACTCACAGTCTTTTCTAACCAGTCCACGCAATTTATGAATGATCGTCAAAGCTTACGGTTATTAACCACCACAAGTGCGCATAAAAAGGGGAAAAAAACCGCGCGTGTGCCCCGAAAATGTTTGCAAACTTTTTTGGCAACTTTTTTTTTTTTTTGCGTCGACTCACTTTGTGACGGCCTTTTATCTTTCTCTCATTTCTGATTTCCGCAAACGAAATCGATTAAATAATGAGCGGGAAAAAAATCAATGCCGAAAGAAAAATAAATATTTAAATACTCAATTGCAAATGCAAAAATAAATAAGACGATAAGCAAAAAGAAGCGAAAAGAGAAAACGAGAGGAAAAAGATACATTTTTTTGCACAAAAAGTTATTAAAGGCAAACAATCGGGTTTTTTGCGTTAGTTCGGAAGGAAGCCCCTTCTTCTAATGTAGCACTTAACTAATTCAACAAAACTACGACGTACCCCACAACTCAGACAACTCAATGAAATCAATAATACAAAAAATAAAAGGCGAAACAAAAAATAATGAAAAACACACAAAAGCATCATCAACATGGTCATGATGATGATAATAAACGAACATGAACTACGCAGTTATGGAATTTAACTAGATACTTATAGAAAATCATCCAATGAGAGGCAGCAGGTTGGGTTTTAACCTTAAGGCCAGCACCCAATAGATATGTAGATATTTGTTAAATCCGTTGAAAAATAAATGTTGATACTGAAAAACATTGATTCAACATTCTTAGAGAAACCACTAATATTTTATTCGTTAAGATAAGGGTTTGCATATCTTAACTTTTACTTTTTAAACTTGTAAATGATTACGAAATTATTACTTCGTTTTAAGACTTTTGCAACTTAACCGTTTCTCCTTTCTTAAAATGTTACCATTTAGGTCCAATTAATTAAGCAAGAGTAAACCTTTTATTGAGTATACCATTATTAATGCTTGGCCACAATTTAAATGCATTTGTGGTAATTACCCAAATGAACGCTTGACAAATGTTTTTCCACTAGGGGGATGTCTCCCCCTTCTCCCGCACTCTTTCTCTCTCTGTGTCTAGCCCACGTATTACGTATACGTCGCGTTGTTCGGTGCAATTATTTACCTTATCCCTTGCCTTTCACCTTCCGCCTTTGCCTCGATCTTTGTGTGTGTGGCCGGCATATCGCTTCATGGGCATTTAATTTAATAAACAAATAGTAGAAAATAATATTTATGTTTAATGAATACATATATATCTTGTTAATTGGATTTAATTCTGACTGTCTCGGTTTCTTTCTGCTCTGCTGTTTCACAGGAATTTCATTTCTACAATTTACTGCAAAGTGCTAGTAAACGGAACCGAAGAAATTGATTAATTCTACGAGAAAGCCAACAACAAAACGGAAATAAAAGATAAACAAAGAGCCTGTGCGTGTGGAGAAGAGAGATGACAAGAAGGAAAAGTGCAACCGATATAAGTTATATAACATAGAAGCCTAAATCAAATCCTTAGTTAACCAAAATCACCGAAATATTTTCATAATTAATAAGTAAATATTTTAAGTGTGTGCCGCCATCGTCTTTTCTAAAGTCAAAGTCCAATCTTTTCAAAAACGTAACTTAAAATATTGAAATCAAATCGAATCGAATCAGTTTGGAATTGAATCGATTAACCGATTAACAGCTGTGCTGTACACATGCACCACCTGTGTGTCTGAAGGGGTGCGCTCGTGTGTGAGTGTTTCGTGGCAAGAAATATAATACCAGTATAAATTTAAACAAAATATTTAACAAAAGGAAAAAATTAAACAGAGCCAGGCGCTAGATGGCGCTGTCGCTGCCAAAGCCAGCTGTGCTCAGTGTTGTTGGTGTCCCACACACTACTACTAATACTACTAAGATTGTTGTTGTTGCCGCTAATAAAACGCGGAAAGGCAAATTATAATAGCATCCCCTAAATTAATTTCAATTTATTAGTCTAGCCCCAACCAAATCAACTCCCCAACAACTACACAAACGGAAAAAAATAAGAAAAGAAAAGTCAAGTAGAAATAAACAAGAGTTTCGCGTTACTTACTGTTGTCGGTTCAAACTGCTTCGCGTCGTGATTGTCGCGATCGTCGCTAGTCCTCGTATCGGATCGGAACGGAACGGTATATAGTACGATATAGTGCGGTGTACGTATCGGATCAGATCGGATCAGTTGGCAGTCGGTGGCACCTGACAACGCAACGCAACGTTTCGACTAAACCTAACCGCTATTATGCATCGGTGTCGTGCTAAAATCGCATTCGAATTGGCGGGCAAGCAGCAGAAGCAGAAGCAGGAACAACAACTGACAGCTAACTAGCCAAAATAATTCAAATAAAACCATAAAAACAAAAACAACTAGACAAGCAAAAAAAAAAAAAAAAACTAATTAAATAAACCCTAGTTTATATCGTAACATTTTTCCGTGGCCCAAATAATCCAAGAATCGTCAGCAATCCTGGATTATTTGCTAAAGACTTTGCGGACGCTGAAATCCAATTCGATTATGGCCGAGAATCAAAGTGCGGCCAGCGAAGATTCGGGTCACCAACAGCAACAGCAGCAGCAGCATCAGCAGCCTCCACTAGCCAGCACCTCCTCATCAGTCAACGCAGCCAGCTCCGCAGCATCGACTTTAGTTAATCAGTCGCCCACTAACTCGCAGGCCTCTTCGCCGGAAAACTCCCAGGAAGCCCTGCCCCTTGTGCGCCGCCAGCAATCACCAGCAGCGACTGTTGCAGTAGTCGCCACCGGCAGTAATACCCCGCAGCAGCAGCAACAGCAGCGCAGCAGCCTCAGCAACATGTTTGATCGCACGGTTAATGCCAAGTTCAAGACATCGGCTGCCAATGCTGGACCTGGACAAAATCCTGGGCGCAGGAACTCCATGCTGACACCCGCTAAAGGAGCGAGTGTAGGTGGCACTGGCGGCAACATACGCAAGCTGACCAAGGTAAATTCGCTGACCAGAGACTATGCCATGTGCTATGGCCCCAACATCTACCAGAACAGCAACAACGCCGCCAGCAACGCATCAACCCTTCAGCGTACCACCAGCGAAAGTTTGAGGTTAAACTCACTTAAGAGTGTATCGCGGGCCAGCAGCAACACTAGCCTGGCCACGCCTACGGCCATGTCCACCTCCACATCGCTGGCACCCAAGTCCAGCAGCAGCAGTGGCAGTGACAGCAATGCAACCCCACAGCCGCAGCAGCCGGCTAGCGGCAATAGCCGGAGCCGTGGGAGCAGTGGTGACAAGGCCAGCTCACCCAACAACAATGGGGCACGCGCTGTGGGCGGGGCAGCAGCAGTAGCAGGTCCAGCAGCAGGCATAGGAACTGCCAGCCATCACCATCAGCCACATCACCACCATCATCACCATCATCATCACCAGCATCACCACCACCAGCAGCAGCATCCGCACCAGACTAGCCTCAGCCAGGGACACGCCTCGTTGACCGTCGCCGGCATATCTAGTGGGGCCTCTGGATCCGGATCCAGCGGCGGCTCTGGTGCCGGCACCGCCACACGCAAACCAAAGACGACTTCCTCATTCGAGATCACCTCGGTGACCGTGGGTCATCCGAAGCTGAATGCTGCCGGCGACACGGGAGACGAGTCGGCCGATGATCTGGACGAATCTCACACGGATGATAATAGTCGGATAACGGATCTTGAGAACGAGACGCCCTCAATGTCGGAGGACACGTTCTCCAAGGAGGAGGTCTACTATGCCAACAATGCACTCAGCACGAATGCCCCGGTGATCCCGACCAGTTCCCAGTACGGCCTGGTGGTTGTGGATCCCATTGGACCCTCGCTTGGCCAAACCATTCAAAATGTGCAGGTGAACGTTTCGGATAACATCATCAATGTGGTGAGTGCCGCCGTTACTCCCGGTGGCACCAAGAAGAAGGACGACATCAAGGAGACGCAGCATCGCAGCGAGCGGTTTAAGGTGGTCAAGATCGAGTCCACGGAGCCGTTTAAGCGGGGTCGCTGGATGTGCATGGATTACCTGGACCACTCCAGTGTGGGCAGTGGTAATAACAACGAAAAGACTGGTTCTTCTTCCGAGGCCACAACGGATGGCGTTGGTGGGTCAGATGCCCCGCCGCAAAAGACCACCCAGAGCATGATCCTGCCGCCAACCCAGAAACTCAACGAGAATCACCTGGAGGCCAACTCGACCGATGCCAATTGGAACTATGCGGAACAGCAGTCGCAGCAGCAGCAATCATCGCAGCAGCAGCACCAGCAACACTCGCAGCAGCAGCAGCAATCCTCGCACCAGCAGCAACAGCCACAGATGAGTGCCACGCCCAGTGGGGTGATGACAGCGCCGGCCACAGTGGTCCATGGGATGCACCAGCTGCACATGGAGGCCCAGCAGCAACAGCAGCAGCAGCTCTTTGACAGCGTTAATGCCAATGCCAGCTCACCCAATCCCCAGTCCGTGGACACCGGCAACATGGGCTATGCTCTCACAGCGGCCATGCAGCTACAGCAGACGTTGCAGCAGTTGAAGCAGCGCGAGGAGGCCATGGAATCGGGCTATCAGAATGGCGGCGATGTTGCTGCCGGGGCGCCCAACAACAACAACAGCGGAGGAGGAGGAGGTGGTGGACCACCAGCAGCAGCAACAACAGAGTCGCAGTTAAGCACCAGCTATGTGGAGCAGCAGCAACCACTATCGCCGGCCCCACAGACGCCTCAGATCACGCCCACATTCGCAGCTGTGGCTGCCGGGCAAGCGGCCCCCAACTTTCAACTGGAGCAGCAGCAGCAGCCTCAAGCCACATCCCAGATAGATGGTATACTTCCACAGTCATTTCCCCAACAACAGCAGCAGCAGCAGACCCCACAGCAATCGACACCACAGCAACAAGCCCCACCAGTAGCAGCAGCAGTAGTAACGGCAGCTTCAGCAGGAGCAACTGCAGCAGCAGCCCCTGCAACACAGCAACAGACTTCAAACACTTCCAATGCAGCGGTGACCACTGGCCAGGGTCAGACATTGCCGCTGTTATCACACATGACCAGCTACGAGCAGCAGCCATCAGCATCCGGAGCAGGAGCAAGTGCACCAGGAACCGGCACGGCAGCATCATCGGCTGCTGTCGCCCAGCCAGCGATTCCCACGCTGCATTTGCAAAGTGCTCCAGCCACAATTGCCGATCCCCAGCAGTTGATGGTGCCGCAGCAGCAACAAGAGGAACATCAGCAACAACAACAGATTCCGCCAACAAATATCGCGAGTGCTAGTGCCAATAATAGTAATCTAAACCTAACGAATCCGAATGTTGTGGCCAACGCAGAGCCAACGAAAAACGCGCTGACCTTGACCGATGAACAAGTGAACGCCGCAACAACAGCAACAGGAGCTGCAGCAAAATCCGCACCAGGAGCCACATCGACAACATCAGCAATGCAGCTACAACAGCTACAACAGCAACCAAATGCAGAATCCGAGACTGAAAGGTGAGTCACATGACAAATGTAATCTTTATTGGATAGTTCTATTTAAAAATAATTCTCGAAATTGGTAAAACCATATCGTTTGGGGATTTTCTGAGAAATTGATAAGAATAAATACAAAGAATTGATCGAATTTTTGCAATATAAAAGCATTAGGGAATTGAAATCAGTAAAAACAAAAAGGAAAATATATATTCAACCAAATGCTTTCGTTTAAACCTAAAACCTTTCAATGGAAAATGGACGACGCCCTATCTTATCAGTTTTTCCCATTTTCCGTTTCAAATTGAAATTCTATGCGTTCAATTCATTCACAAAAACTTGTGATCACATTTACGACTGGAATTTCAGTCTTATCTCAAATAGTATTGGACTGATCAAATATTTACACAACTAAACACAAGACGCTGCCGCTTTGTCTACTTTTTTCTAAAGGGGGGAGAGACTTAATCAATTAAGACAAAGACAGAGGAGCGGCGGACCCGAAAGTTATTTATGGACGGTAGAGCCGGAGACTTTGGTTTGCATTCGACTATTTTTAGAACGCACAAAGCGTTGTTGTTTGAACAAGTTTTGAGAACGTACGATGGCCTGATGGCTTGTTTAGTGCCCTCCCCTTGTAAATATTACACTGGCTTACACATTTTAACATGGAGTTGGACAAGGAAAAGATTGAGTAAAAACTTTTAAACTGCAAAATAAGTAATTATTTCTGAATTTTGTATGCCTTGAATTTAAAGTGCTTTAAAACCCCATTAAGCAAATAAAATTTTACTACAATTTCCATGTAGGCTAGTGTTGTAGTCTAGGGCTAGTTTCAGGTTCATTTCAAATCGCTAAAGTGCCAACACGCGCCGCCTTCTCTTTCCCACTGTGGCTTAGCTGTCTCTGTTTCGAGCACAAGAAATAATTTCGCCACTCAAATAATTTGTTGTTGGTGGCTTTTATTTTGTTTTTTTTTTATGTTTTTTTGCTTTGTTTGTTTGCAAATTCGCCGCTACGTCCATTTGCTGGAATTGCTTGCTTAGGCGGGAAGCGTAAAAAACGATAAAGCCAGAAAAAGACAGTTGAAATAGTAAAAAGAGATGAAGAAAGAGGGAGAGACCTCTAATAGAGGGTAAACCTCATTATAATAATTTATTTAATAAAAATTCATCAATGAAATTAGCCATGGAATGTGTTTGAACTTTTTCTTTGTGAGAACCAATGTGTGATTCTGTGGGGGCGGTGGCTCAACAATAACAAAAACAACACGTGCGTGACACAAAAGGTCGCTTTAATTAAGTTCGTTTTAAAGCGTACAAAAGTTTACTCAATTGCCATACACTGCAAAAATACGCCAAAATAGTAAATTGGCATTAAAGATATAAATTGAAGAAAATTACTGTGATAAATTGTAATAATATTCAAGGTCTATAAGATTAATTTAAATGCCCTGAAGATGTATATTTCAAGAAATAACTCTGCATGGCAAGATTGCAAAAATTTACAATAATCCCTAATATGTAAGTAATTTCAATTCATGGACTGTTCAGGGCAAAACAATAAACTGCTAATTGCATTAATCATCCGTAAAGTATTACCAAATTATGAACGTTTTATTAAACAATAAAATGTTTTCATCACCAGCTGTTGATAATCTCAAAGCTTTATATCTGTAGAGTGTTTCCAAACTCATTGACCAACTTTTTTCAAGCTAAAACTTGGTGACACTTTTTTTATTGGTGCCCCGTAAGGCTGCTGATGACTAATTTGTTTGCCATAGAAAGAGCTTATTGGATGACTCACTTTTTGGGGGGTTTTGCATTCATTCGCCGGCTAAATCGAAATGATTAAAACCTAGGAGGGAAATGCATAAAAAGCAGGGGATTATTTTGCAGTAGTTTACATTGAGCGAATGCCAAAAGATTAAAAACACAGAGAGACGAGACCAAAGTCAAGGCAAGTGAAACATGTGTGCAGATACTGAGATATACAGCAGAAGCAGTAGTAGATACAAAAGATATGTGTATTATATATTCTTGGCAGATTGCGCATTTGCGTGTGACGAAGAGCGGACGGAGTCAAGTGCCTGCCTGCCTGGCTGCAACCCCCTTGGATTCTTGTTTCTTTGTTTTTTTTTTCTTTACTTCCCAAAACGAAATGCAACTGGAAAGATATGTAAAAAAAGGGGCTGAGACTCTGGCAGCAGCAAAAGGCAAATTACAATGAATTATGTGGCTTGGGTATTAAAAATAGCCAGTGGAGTGTGCAGCAGCAGCAGCAGGGGGGTGACAACGCGTCGTATGAGTAATGCCTGGCCATATGTACATACATACATACATACTTGGTAAATGGTTTGTTCGTGTTTGTTTGCCGGCTTAGCAACAACTCGAAAACCGAAGACCCAACTGGCCCTGCACTTGACAACAACTTCCCTTTCCAACACAGCCCTTCCCTTGACCCATCCCAACCAAATTACATTTACATTTTTCTCCGTCTCCGTACCAGACAATTTGTCCGTGCTTTTCTTTATTAGAGCAACTGATTGATGCACCCATGGGCCCAAGGGCGTCTCTCCCATGGTTCCATGCCCCATGCTCCTCGAGTCCACTTATGTCATGTGTCTTCTCTTGGACAAGTGGCCACCAAATAGAAGAAAAGCAGACGGGAAAAAGGGGGGGCACTTTGGGGCGGACATAACTGGTTTTGGCCCTGTCCATTGAAAAGGAAAGTCTTCTCCACTGAATGACACTCGATGTTGGTCTCTGTTGCAACAACAATTGGCTTTGTGGATCACTTTACCTTATTATATAAGAAAAGAAAGATTTTCCTGCATTGCGATATTGAATAAGAAATACATTACAAACGGTTAAGGAGATTTACCCTGTATTCAAAGTAAAGTAAAAGCGATTAAAGAGTCCTCCGATTGAATTACTATGAAATTGCTGCGATAAAGATATAACCGTTATGTTATAAGAAAATACAATCAATTTCCTCTATAAATAAGCAATATTTTATTCTTCAAGAACTAGCAACCGCAAAATGTGGTACTGATTAATCATCAGTATTTGCTTTAAATCAAAGAATTTTTATTGCTAGAATAAAAATCCGTTGTTTGCTTCTAGCAAGCATCTGGAATATAAATTCTAGTTCTCTTACCAAGAATTTTGCAATATTTAAATAACTTTTATGACAAAGATAAATTCCATTAACTTCTTATGCCCGACTTGGCCCCATGGTCAAATGTTGTCATCATCCATGAGCTGAGCTCATAACTTGTACTCAACACACACTCGCTGAAAGCTAATTCGCCATTGTCCAAGCTGTCAATTAGTCGGGCAGAAGTAATCAAGAAATTCTCTATAAAGTAGAATATTTTATGCAGAATGTCTGCTGGCGCTGTTCTCTTCGTTCTCTGTATATGGTTGGTTTCTTAGTTTTTCGTACAGTGGTTGCTCTTTTAAAAGAATGTAGGGCTTATTTAAATAAAGCAAAATAAGCTTTATATAAAATAAAGCATACAGCAAATTAAAAATACTACTTAATTACTAAAAGAATTTACTATACTTAACCCCTTGGGTTCTCCTTAGCACTTCTCCCATAGGCTTTCTTTTTTTTATACTTATCACATGAGACCGTCTTCAACCTTCTTCTTTTTCGCAACTTTTGGCTCATCTTTTCCGGACTTTGTTGCTATAATTTATACAGAACAATGTTTCACTCGAAACGCCTCCGTCCGGACTTCTCTTGATATTAATTGACAGATTTACTGCAATTGGCTTTGGTTGTCCAGAGGCAACGACCCGATCGATCAGCAGTTCTCCAGGCCTCGAAACAATCCCCACAGTGTGTCTTCCGTCTGGTGCGTCATCCCATCCAACGGGAAGAAGAACCTGATAAGAGGAAGGTGGTGGAGGAGACAGCAGACACCTTTACCTTTACCTGTGTCCAAATCCTCGTTGGAAACATGAAACTATATGGCATATCACTGTATGTGGGATTACCTCATGCGTTGTTTAAATCGCGTTCAAGGCAGGGCCCAACAAAAACCATATATATATCTCCGAATATATGTATATGTATATCGAAATGTTAACTTGACGCGTGCCTGACATTGACCGACTTAGAATAATTGAAAGACCCCCCGAAACAGGAGCTGGGAAAAGGGGAGGTTAGGCCTGGTCTGTTCTTAGATTTCAGTGAGTGACCTCGCGAAGTGAACTTCCGTAATGGGAGGCGCCAAGAAATGCTTTGTCAATTACTCACTCCCCTTCTTCAATCGGAGTTGATTCATTCGAGAATATACACGTATACGTAGGTACGTATGTATGGCAAGCAAAATCAACAATAATAATGAAATATGAATAAAAAAGTAGCCAACAAACTGAGGAAGAACCACCACCATGCTCAACAGAGTAATTATTGTTTGTTTCCATCGAGTTTTCGGTGTACTTGCAAAGCGACGTTAAAATCTATGTCAAAGTCACATAGAAAGGTATATCTGTCTTCGTTTGTCAGATTTCTGAAATGAACAGAACCATCATAATGAAATTATCGGACACCTGCTCGAGGTTTCCGCTGCTCGGATTTCCAATGGCAAATTAAATAATTTTCGCAGTGATATAAGACTGTTAAATACTCTAGTTTCTATGGAAACCTTAAATTAAAATTACAGTATTAATAATATTAAAAATCGTATAAAATAGCATCCTTCAAATAAAAAAAGGATAATAATTTAGAAATTTCTGGCCTTCTTATATTAATCCTTTAATATTGTAAGTTTAATCCTTAAAATCCCATTGAAAATCAAATGAACGCCTCTTTAGCAATATGTCGTGTATTTTTAGGGTAGTCTTAAAGTAATAAATAAATCATATACCATGGCCCCAACCTATACCTCCTTTCCATTTGCTGGCGCTTCCAGTTTTTGTTTTGCTTTTTGCAGAAAATCTCTTTTTTTGCGAAGGAATGAAAATATTGAAAATGCTTGTATTTATTTTTTGCCACAAGGTCAAAAACATTCCCGTCTCACATGTGCCAAAATATATATCTTACTTCTGCTAATTTTCCTTGGCCAAATCTGCTGCCTGTTTTGCTTTCTCGATGCCTGTCTTCTTTTGACGCATTTGACCTACTAAGGAGAGAACTTACTGTTCCAACATTTTCACGCTCAAGAGCCTGCTGACGCGGTTGTCACTTCCGTTTGGGATTCCGCCTTATCGGGATGGAAAGCCACCAGCTCGGAGTCTCCTTTCCCTCCCAAACTAAGCAAAAGCTGCCGGCCCTGTATATCAATTGTTTATCTAAATTATCTAGAAAAGTATGTGTATTTGTATTTGGCTAAAACAAATTGTAACCGCACACACACGCACTTGTCAAGCCAACAGATTGTACAAATGTATCTGCATATCTGGATATAAAACCAAACCAACAGCTGAGACAACAGAACATGGGGTGGGGAGTAAGGGAGGTGTTTTTTGGGTGGACCAAACACATTTGCGAATATTTATTATTAAATCCAATGAAGATTTGTGTTATTTTAATTCGATTATAGATTCTTGTCCTAATAAGAGCTGTAAATATTCTATGATAACCCTGATTAACTGAAAACAAAATCATTTATTATCAGCATTGACTGATTGTTGCCTTTCTAGGCGATATAGATAATTTGCAATACTAATTTCTTGTACTCAGAAAAATGCATGAGCGTAAAGGAAACTTACTCACTGTGCCTCAAGTGTTTTTCTTATTGAAAACGTAAACAACTTAGTCAATGCACTTGGACTATTAAGATTCAATTGTAGTCTAACAATTCCTAATGGGGATTCTTCAGATTAAATTAAAAATACACCCTATAAAGGTAATACTACCTAAGGTAAATAATATGTGAAGACTGATCTTAAATTTTGTATTTCCATGATGTTTGGTTTTGGTGTTTTGGTTTGTCATTTTTTAAGTTTTTTTTTTTTTTACTAGTTTGATCGTTTTAAGTCCTAAGTATAAGCTACTATACAAAATGATCAAAAACACTTGTTAATTACAAAGCATGTTATTAAAGTTTGCTGTTCTTTCATGGTTTTTCCCCATAGTTTAACAGGGAAAAAAAAAACAGCTTTGCAAAATTAAATCATTCACTTCCTCATAATGCATTACCCCTACACAAGCATACATTTTTATTTATTTTCGTCTCGTTTTCATCTGAAAATGCGCCATATGGGGGGCGCTGTCTAACCCCTGCATTCTGCCCGCCGCCCCCTTTTTGCTTACATAAAAGCCACGCTTTACGCTAAAATGAGCTTCGCCTTATGCGCTGCGCACTTACTCGCTCGCTGCCCAAGTGCGGCGAAATATTGTGATGTAAAAATAAGTAACGAAATGTAGTAAAAACTGGAAATAATTCGCTTTACGGCGGTGTGCGAGGAAAATGTAACGAAACCAAAAACACAGCTTGACCTTCGCTTGGAAATTCGATGCTCGAAACAAAGTGGGTAATAGAGGGGGGCGCACGGGCGTTGTAATCTAGGCGCCACACAACTTTCTAATTGATGATAAAAATCGGAATGAGTGCAAATGATTTGTTAACTAGTAAATATAATTACCATTATTACGATAAATGTGGAAATTTCTAATGGAATTTAGAGGGAATTTTTAACCAGGCAATAATAGATATAATCCACAACTTGATTTATAACATACGGTTATATTTACAACCACAATAGCTCTCAGTTTTATGCCATACTAAAATATATATTTAATAGTTTGACAATTATTTCTAAAATTGTAAAATAATGATTTATTTTAAGAATAATTAGTTGTTTTATAATTTATATTATGTTTGGTCTTTTAAATTTTTCTGTAAAACACTCCGGATTTACTCTTATTTTGCTTTCGGATTGATACATTTTTTAAACACAGTTTTGGAAAAATAATGAAATGAACTAGCTTCTCAATTTGCCAAATATTTCATAAACAATTTGTAAATATATTTCAAGAAATATAAGTATACCTTAATATTTCAATAATGCGGGGTATCAAAGAGACGTCTGACGTCGATTTGTCTGTGTGGCGTCTCGTCTCCAAATCTCACGCACACAGCCCCCATACTCTCTTTTACATACACGCACGCATTACTGAGAGCTTTTTGCAGTAGTTGTAATTGTGTGTTGTGATTATTGTTGTTGTTGGTACTGCAACGCGATCGTTGGCCGGCGCATTACAACAAGTACTCTTTCTCTCTGACTCTCCTCTCCGGCATTCCCCCACGCGCTCTGGCATTCTCGTTTTCTCTCAGGCGAACACACACACCCCACACACTCGCACACACATACAATGGCAGTCAACGGTCATGCGTTCGTATCGCTTCGTTTTGTGTCTAAAAATAGACACAAATATTGAAGTTGATTTTTATACGACCATCGTCAGTTGATGCCGCCCCCCTTTTCCCCCTCCCACTCTGTCAGCCCCCTCTCCCGTCTCGTTCCACCTCCCCTTTTTGTTGCTATCAAGCATCGCCTATCAATGTGCGACTATTTCACTCCTTGTTGTTGTTATAGTTATTATTATTGTTGTTGGTCTTGCTGCTGCTGCTGGTGCCGCCGCCTTCATTATAATGCGTTGTTGTTGTTTAAAAATAAACTCTGCTGCGCGTGGCATTTTTTCTTTATTTCCTCTCTCACGCTTTTTGTGAAAGAGAGAGGAAAAGAGTGGGTGAGGGACTGAGAAAGATAGCCTTCTGCCTCTTCTCTCGCGCCTTGATTAAACTCAATGAAATAAATTAGATTTAATTCATGTTTCATGCAGCCCTTTAAGAAACCCTTTGGATGTAAAGCATTTCAAGGAAAATAAAAAATATATAAAGAAATAAAAATATTAAATATTAAATAATACCTACCACCTATTATCCACATCAATTTTTTTAACAAAAAAAAATTTTTTTTCATTCTAAAAGTTAAATTTGGATTTTTTTTTTTAAGAATTTTTGGTTTTTTGCATATCTTTTAGCAATTTGTTTTTTTTTTCTTTTCGCGCCATCATTTTTAGCACTTTTTCTATGTTTGTTTTTTTTTTCTGAGGCTGTCGCTTTTGTTTGTTTTCTTATTTAACGCCACGAGCTGCTTTTTCGCGGATAAAATTTGTGGGGTGGTTGCCGTTCGCAGAATGCAACAATGTTGCCCCCCTTTTCAAGTTGATGTTTAACCCATTGATGCCCATAGCAAAGAGTGTGCAAAATGGGAATATTAAACTGAATGAAAGTTTGTTTTGGTGGTAAATAGTTTAATATTTAACTAATTAAAAACTAGGATAAACCTTTAATTCATATAAAATACATTTTTTTTTTTAATATTTAAAAATTTTGTTGTAATCTATTTTTCCCACTAACTTTGCTAAAAAAAAATTAAGAGCAATTGGTTTCCTTAAGTAAATATACATGTATTTATTTACATTAGTAATTTCTACAAAACACTCATCCAAGTACAAATTACTGCCCATCTATTTTCGCCTCAAATATTCCATAAATAAATCAAATAAAATTCCATTACCATTTCCATGTGAATCAGAAATATTTCCTTTTGGGTTGCCAGGCGAGAATGTTAACGAAGTGTGTGGCTGGGCTCTGCGCTCTCTCTAATCAATATAAGAATGGAAAAAATATAAAAACCTGACGACTCACAACCTGCCCCACTGTGGCGGCGAACTGAAATGCTGAACAGGTGTTTCCAAGTGACGAGAGCGGAACTTTTAACACTCGCAATTAAATGCGAAACGCCGGCAGAGGGAATTTCTCAGATTATGCCTACTCTCCATTT
>JAEIIJ010017565.1:0-12493 GCA_018904815.1 Drosophila ogumai | reverse complement strand
GGCTTAAGGGATATGTGTGTGGGGAAGTGCATATAATTTATGGGCACGATATATACGCCCCAGTTTATGGAGTGCTCAGCCAGCGGCATTTCGATTTAATTTTAAGCACTAAGCCACAGAATGGGGCAGAGCTTTGCCACTGAGATAACTAAAATATGTAATCCATTTGCCAGCTCGGCTTGTTGTCATCATGGCGTATGCCGAACAATGGCAATCCAATTAAAATGCAAACTTGATTCCAATCAACACATTTCAATAATCGCATTACGCATACGCCGCGTTGTCGCGCACTGCCAAAGCAGCGAATTCGATTTAACAATTAAGAGTGTGGGGAGTGCGACGAGTGTGTGTCGCGGAATGATTTCATTAAGCCAGTGGTGAGGGGGGAGGCGGCAGGCAGCAGACAGCAGACACCAGACAGCAGACACCAGAAACCGACTGACGAAAACCGAAAACCAGAAATCGAAATGGAACTCAAATTCAATGGCGGGCGGCCAAGGCAAATAAATCATTTTGACCGACCTTTTAACGAAGCCAGGCCCAAAATTAAATTCAGGACTCCATGATAGTCACCAGCCACCACTCAACCCCTTCGCTTTTCCATCCAGTTCGATTTTCAGCTGTCAAGTGGCAGCGATATTAAAACGGAAGAAATATGCGAAAAATGGCAAAGAGAGCCCGAAGAACCGATGATTGAACTGTGAACGGAAATTAATCAACGGAAACTAAATTTCAGGGCTTCCAGGTTTTCCTGCCGCATCGATTGCATTTAAGCCCGGCAATTGCCGGGCCAGAACGTGCTATTTATTTGCATAAATCCTTTTTCGGCCAGCCAGGATTTTTTGTTATTTGAAATGGCAGAATGACAGTGTATGGCCGGGATGGGTTTATTTATGGCCAGCGGGCTAGACATCACGTAGCTGGCTGGCTGGCTGGCTGGAAAGATTTGATTAATGGCCACTAGGCGGCAACATCAACATCTTCGTCTTGGTCTTCGTCTTGTTCTTCGATGACCAGGGGGAAAACCCAGAAACTTTTCACTACGTTTGCCAAAGTTTGCAGCGGACGACAGATGATGAATTGTCCTCGTGTGCCTTCGGCCAAGGGCTACTTAATATCAATGGGCTACGCCCCCCGCTCAAGTTGCGAGTCTCAGTCCTTGTTTGAGTTGCCGTTGTTGCGAGTTTCCAATGCAAGTTGGCAATTGAATTGGGCCACGCCCACGCAAATGACAAAACAAAAGTTAGCTGGCACTTTTCCGGAGTCCGCCCCGATTGTTTTGGCCCCACGACAAATGCCTCAAAAATCCAGCTCCCAACTTTTGTTTGACTTGCCTGACGGGGGAGGTGGGTGGCCATGGGCATTGATTTGAAATGTCAGCCAGCAGCAGCAGCAGCGGCAGCAGCAGCGGTGACCTACAGGAGGTGTTCAAGGTGTGTGTATGTGTGTATCTGGCAGGACGACAAGGACAGAGGCTCAACAAGTATCCGAGCCGAGTGTATCTGCAACTGCAGCGCCTTGACACACAAAAAACTTTGGCCGTCCATGAGCCAGTCACGTGCCAGCACCGCAAGGAAAAGGCCCGGCCAACCAAACGACCAACCGACCGACCGAGCGAGCGACCTACCCAGAATATTCATTCTAGTTTCGGAGCTTTATGCAAATTTCCAGCCCGCGACGAGGGGCGCCTGAGCACTTCTCAAATTGTAACTCGACCTCGACGCACAACATCGCCGTCAACGCAGACGCCGAGGACAAGCGCCGTGCGCCGAGCCCCGAGTTCTGTGAGCTCTGAGCGCTTTCATTTGCATTTAAAGTGTTGCCATATGGCCAGGAAGACAGCACCGACACCGACCGATATATACCCCATGTACATATATATATGGTATATGTTAGTGTGCGTGTGTAGCCAAGCCAGGGGGAGAGGGGCCAAGCGCTTCTGCCGCCTACATTTGGGTTCGTCAAAGCCCCGTGCATACAAACGGACCTAGAAACGTGCTCGGGCATATTGTGGGAGATGTTAATAAATTTAAATATATACGCAAATGTTTTTCAATGCACTTTTTCAGCTCTCAAATAAGGCTGCTTTTGGTAATGCTTTTAAACCATTGTCGCACACAGAAAAAATATTTTTTTTAACTTAATATTCATAGGTGTTTAAATGATAAGTGGATATTTAATTACTTCAATACTAAAGAAACGCTTTAATATGATTTTAAGACAACTTCAATGTTTCAAACCGTTATTTCCCAATTTAAAAACAATAAGTAGTACATCGCAATTAAGAGATAATTTAATAAAGTTTTATAGGAATAAAAATATTCTGAAAATTACATTTTTAATGTTAGAATAATATGAAAATTGTTAAAATAAGAAATACTTGTATTACTAGATTGTGTAGTGACTAGCGCACTAATTTAGAAGTTTAAAACTTGCAGCGTTGGGAATACATTTATCAACAGATTAATAATAAATTATCAATTAACGTTTTGCAACACTTAAATAAGCTATTTAGTGTGAAAAACAATTTTTTTTTATTTAGAAAGTAGTGAAACTAGTTGAAGATAACCGTCCCTTTGAACATTTTAGCCTAGTATTTTTTAAACTCAGATAAGCTATTTAGTGTTGGAAAACTTTTATTGTTACATATTAACTATTGGAAATCTTCGCCATTTTGTAGTTATTTTAAAATAAAAAACGCTTGAAAAAGTTAGTCTTATTAGATTTTCTATTCTAACCAAAATAATATAATCAAATAACGCTTTTCAACACTGAGATATTTAGTGTGGAAAAACAATTTGTATTGCATATTTAGTGCTGGAAATCTTGTGCTATTTTTATCAATTTTAAGATGCACCCATTTAAATATAATAATAACACTAATATTTAGGAACTGAATAGACGATTGAATAACACTTTTTCAAAACTCAAATCAGGTATTTAGTGTGGGAAAACTGAATATGCTATTTATTTGGTTTTAAAAAATCTTGGAAATGTTAGATATATTTTAAGATAAACCCCTTGAAAACAGTTTAGACGTCAAAATTTAATCTGTAATCCTTTTCCATAAGGAAACAACACATTTCAGCTCCATTTTAGTGGCTGAAACTATCAAAAACCCATGTACAAGTGGAGTCTGGCAGGCGTAAAAAGATTTTCAATTATCGATAATACTTATAATTTGAAATATGCTCTTTGAAAGCTCGAATGCCTGGGCCAATTTTGGTTTTAGCTAGGCAAAGTTTTGCGCTCATTGAAAGATTTTGATTTTATCGGCTTAAACTATCAGAGACGAATGAAAGGCGGCGGTCGGTCAGGTTGGTTTTGGCCCAAAATGGTTTCCCCCCGACTCCCAGAGAGAGTCCACTAAGGCGCCAAAAACTCGAACTTGCTGGTGTTGTGAGCTGACAGCCAAAGCTCGTGTCCTCTCAAAAATGTAACTAATGAGATTTTAAGTTTCTCCCGCTTTCCCATCGCCCCGGAACTTGTCACTTTTGTGTGGGCGTTTGTTGAGGACCAGAGTGTTTGGCCGGAGTGTTGGCGCTTGTGTTTACTTGTCGCCTGCAGGATGCGGATTTGGATAGCAGCCTGGCGGGGCGATCCTGGCTCTGGCCCAGGTGCCGGCCGGGCCTGCTGTTGTTGATGTTTTAGTTGGATTTTCGGGTGGCATAAGCCCCGAGCCCGCAGCACTCTGACCCCTAAGCCGGGCAGCTTTTTCGCACCCCTTGAAATCCGTCGCTCTGTGTCTTTGTGTCTCTGTATTTGTATCAGTCGTATCCTGTATCTCTGTTGATTTCACGCGCCCCAGGATACTGTCCTTGCAGCGAACTGCCTGCGACTTGTTACCAAAGTTTGTGGGACTTTTGGCCAAATGAAAATTTAATGTACCGTGTTTCGGGCGGGCCGGCCTATCCCCCAGCCAGGCCGGAGGAGAGGCGTGGCGCGTGTAATTTAATTTACACCAAACATTCAGCACGCCGCAGTGTCAGTGTCGCATTTTCAAATTAAATACATTGAGAAGTTTTGCAGTACACCACCACCAATCTCTTCCTTCTTCCCTGAAGCCTGCACACACACACAAACACACACTCTCAAACACTTACCTGTTTGACCTGGTTTCGCTTCCTCCGCACGGATGACGGCCCTTGGTCCTGGCTGAGTGCCGCCTTTGGCCATTTCTCACTGCCAGTTGGCATTTACATTGCTTGTTGTCGTTTATAATAAGCTTCCTCTGACCCCAAGGGCTGCTGCTCCTGGTGGGTGCCGAGTCCAGGGGGCGGGAGTTAATTGCATAAAGCTGTGTTGGCCATGTCGTCTGGCTGGAGTTCTGACAACCACTTTGGCTTTGGGTTATTGTTCGAGATGAGTTCCTGGCCCAGTTGAAACTTTTACGAAGTCGTTACGTTTCGTTTGGAGACAAGAGGAAATCCCATAGTTATCCAGCGAAGAGTTCCTAAGGAATATAGTTCACTGAAATTGATTTAAACAGTTCAGATATTATATGGGAACTATAACTTATATCTTATATGAATGGGAATGAAATTTTCAATCGATTTCAATCATGAATTCAATGGAAAAGTTCAAGCTCACACACGTGGGAGGAAAACATTGCTACAAAGTGACACAAAGCAAACTGACAGATAACCGCAGGCACTTTTCCCAGCTTTTCATGGTTTTTATGGCTCTTGAAACTAATTTCATGTTAAATGCAATTGAAAAAGCTTTTTAATTGCATTGGCATCCTTTATATTTTCAATTGCAGTTGCAGTTGCTGTTGCAGCTGTGCCTGTTGCTGTTGCTCCATGTGGCCATGGCAGCAATTTGTGCTTGAATTTGTTGCATTTTTAATTGGAACAGAGTTTCCACAGCTTGCCAACTATTCTCCCCACTCTCAGAGTGCCGCGTTCTCCTGTCTTGCCAGTTGATGTTACTCTAATGCCCGCTGCATCCGCTTCCCTTATTGATGCTGATGAATGGTCAGCGCCAGATGGCATCTGTCTCACCCTAGAAACTTGAAGCACTCGCCAGCTTTGGCACTTTGAAAGAGGGCTTAAATCATGTCCTGTTGCAGGATGTGCAGCAATTCAATTAAGTTTAGTTCCCGAAAGCATTGTGAGTTGGGAATTTAATTTCATAATTTTTAGTGCTATGTGCAAGGGCTATTGAAAGCGTTCAAGAAATTAATGCAAATAGTGATAATTAAATCTTTGACGAATAAAAGCTGATAGGATTAGTGCTAAATGAAAAATAATTGTGCAAAATTACGTACTTATTGGAAAGAAATTTAGGTGATTCAGTAGATTTTACTATTGTTTAGTTATTAAATCATTTTTAAATAACCGCATCTAAGGGTATTCATTTAATATTAAAAGAAGTTACTCCCCCTGAAGATTTCCTTCTAATCAATTTCGCTCAGTTATTTATTAAAATCTCTGACCAAAAATATGAGCTTTGCTTAAGCCAACTATTTTTTGCCTTAAGCCTTGCACAGTTTCCTTGGCCAGAGCTTGGGGAAAACCTTTGCGAATCTCTCCAATATGTTTTATTTTTGGCTTGGAATTTTTTATGCTTCGCGTTTTAATTATTTCACTTAAGCGCATTTCGAGGAGTTGCCAACACTCGAAAGTTTCCATAATATCTTTTAGCCTCTCGCTTGTTTTGTTTCGTTTATTTTTGCCCCGGGGCCGAACTTACAGCAACAACTATTTCGAACTTTCTATGAAGTGGCCGGCCAGAACTGGGATGTGCTGTGGTGTTTGGGAGCCAGAATTTAAGTCTGTGTAAGCTGGGGAATTTACTCAAGGCACCGGGCATACCTTGGACGAGCGATACAAGTTCCGTTTGGAGTAATGAGATTCACATTTAACCCGATATGATGAGATGGAGGTGCAGCCAGCTGGATGGCAGACACTGAAGCAGGGAGCAAACAGAAATAAAACTAAAGTTGAGTGCCAATAAAGCGAGCACAGTGGGGGCCATAAGTACGCGTATAAATTACATTTGAAATAGTAAGCGAAAATGCGATTGTTTCGCATTGTTTCGCTTTATCCAGCCACCATCGCCATACCAGTCTCCATCCACATCCACATCCGCTTCCGCAGCGCGCTTGTCGCATGGAAATCCCCTAAATACAATAAATTTCACATTTCATTTAATTCCATTTCATTTACAATGCGAAACCGAATCCGCAACAAGCAAACAAAGGAGCTTCAATTCAGTGGGTGCCCCATGATAAAGAAGCCGAACGACCAGAAGCCAACGCTGCTCTCGCCGTAGCTGGTAGCTGGGTGGGGGAAAGCGGGAAAAATAAGGAAAAATCCAGAAGGAGACGAGGAAAAGTAGTTGGTGGTGGTCCCTAGGTCGTGGGTCGCGGGTCTTGGAGCTCTTTGGTTTGGACAATGAAGGGAAAATATGTACTATGTACGCGTATACATGGCGGTGTGTATAATAAATAAATGTAACAATTGAACCGAATAAATGAAATCAGGACTCAGCAGGAGCAGCAGTTCGCAGCCACTGAGGAAAACGCACTGCGAGTGTCAGGTGCATACGAGTAAACACACACTCGAAAGGGGAAAACCTGCTGAATGGAAAATCAAATTAGGTACAGCTGTTGCATTGCATAAGAAACGGGGACTTTGCATTGGGACGACACATAGGAGGGGTCCCAATATTCAGTAATTACAGCAAAGATATTTTACAGAAAATAAACTTGCTTCCCCTTAAACAAAAGAAAACATGGCAATTAATGGAAACACTGCTGACTGATGGCGAAATTGGAATTAGAAAGCTAACTTTTGTTGTTTGCTGAGCTCAACATGTTCCAGGGAGCAGCAGCTGTCTGCCTGCACTCGGTGCGATAAAGTTTTTAGCTCTCCTTTCTGCCAGCTAGCTTTTCCATTCCCATCTTTTCAGTTTCCCAATGCACTGGGTTTATTTCGTCCTTTCCGGACGTGTCTTTAAACTTTTTATGCTCGGAAATGAAACTGCAAGGAACTTTAATAACTAAAATGTAGAAATTCTTAAGAGTTTATTCAGTTGACAATCTCGTTGATGAGCTTTTGATCAACTGAAGTGCACTATGTTAAAATGTGTAGTTTTTATAACATTCCTAAATATAAAGCACTATAATCATTGAATTCTAAATATGATATTACAGATAGAATTTCAAAGGCAATATTTCTAAAGGCGAATTTTGTCTTTTTCTTACAATTCATGTTTTATGTTAAATAATTTATTATACATTTGTTTAATATAGATCTTATAATAGGTATTATTTTAGTTATGTTAGAACTCCTATGGGTTTTCCAGAATTTTTGTGCAACGACTATTGCAAGGACTTCTGGGGGAATAAGAATTCTTATCATGGCTCTTACTAACCTAATACCCGTCTTAGGTTGATGAAAGAAAATGTTCCTCTAAGCAATGTTTACAGCTCGAAAATATTTATAAATAAATTTTTATATCGATCCTCTACAAAATATGTACATTTACGTATTTAATGTATATAATTTCTTAGATTTATTAAAGATTTTTATAGCATTATATAATATTTTAAAATTAAATTACAATAGCGATGTAGTTTTCAACCCATATTGACAAATTTTTCTACATATTAACCTTTCAGCGATACTTCGATATCAACGCGAGTGGATATGCTCACGCCTGCTATTGAAGTCTACAAGCCACCCCTCTGACACAAGGACGACACTGTGGAGAGCAATTTAGGGAATCCCTCGACGAGTAGCGACTTCTAGCAGAACCTGATACCCAGTCCTGCGGAACTAGCTAAGGATAATCTATTTGTTCTTCCAACATAGTGTCAACCCAATCGAAATTCGAACGGAGATAGCGGAGGAAGTGCAGCGGAGATCGCAGCTCGGGAGTGAAGGCGGCCAAAGGACTCGAGCCACGACGCCCGGCACTATCGGAGGCTATAGTAAGGCTATAGACTAGCAGAGCAGAGCAGATGTGAATCGGATGAACGAGACACAAAACGAACACACACAGACACACACACACATAAATTAATAATTGATCCAACTGAATAATTCCTAAGATTGATTAAATTTAGTTACTTTTTAGCGTAAATGATTTTTAAACCGAGACGACGAAGGCGAAGGCGAAACCCACGCAGGTGGTAATGAAACATAAATGAAAACTAGTCCTAAGCTAATGGAAACGGCATATTGTATGTATGTTTGTATCTCTGTGCGAATTATATATAGTATGCAAAAATTTGGCAATGTGTACATTTAGTTAAAACGGAGAAATCATAAAGGATATAAAACAAAGAGCAAAACGAGGCGAAAAACCAAACTAAAAACTAAAAACTGAAAACGGAAAATGCAATGAATAATTTTTGTACTGCTGAAAAAAAAATAAACAAAACAAAACAAAAAAAAGAGAAATCAATGAGAAACCAGAAAACATTAAAGTTAAGTGTACAATTTTGCATTAGGTAATGAATAAGTTTGTAATGCATTAGTAATTAAATACAACCAAATGTTCAGCTAATCACGAGGAAGGTAAAAGCAACCGAGAACTACAAATGCAAAAAGTGTCATAGTTACCATAAACGGCAAACAAGGAAAAGCAAATGCAATTGGAAATTCAATTCAAATGGAAATTCGGCCAGCGGCAAAACATTTTACGCTTCGGTTAATCGCTCCACACAGATGTAGACGACACGCCACGCCTCATTTTATATAGAAACCGCCCACACCACATACGATCCGCCATCAAAACGCTTTTGGTTTCGTTTGTAGAGAAAACTAGGAGGAGGAGTAGGAGGAGCTTCGTCTTAGACGAAGTCGGTATGCCCTTCACAAAGTGCCCCAAGATGAGAAGAATTGGTCAAATCTTCATTTAAATTTAAGTTTACTTTTGTTACAGGTAATTCTTGTTAAATTTTTCTTAATTGAATTTTTAAAGTGTAGAAAAAAGTTGAAATGCTTAAAAGTTAATTCAATAATGAACGTTTTGTGACTGTGATCATTTGAATGATATTTAGAGGAATACGATATTTGAGTATTGTTGTTGGCAACTAAAAATTATGAAAAGCAATTGAACTTCTCAGTCTTGATTCAATCATCAATCAATCAATCAACCAGCAGCAGCACCCGTAGTGTAGTTAGTTCACATAATCATGACACCCCTTAGTGACTATTCTTAATATTATTTAATACCCGAGGCTGATCACACACTCACACACCTTCGTGCTTGACAATATTTGATTTCTAAAAAAAAGCGATTGATAGCGGCAATGTGCCCTTTCGATTGCAATTTTAAATCATTCCATCACCACCACCGGCACAAGTCACAGGATATGCTGCGCCCAATTTGTAACTAAACCGCTTGTTCTGTTCCACAATGAGACACAGAGGCTACAGGACGAGGCTGGGGGATATTGAATGTTAACATTTATTTGTATAAGCTGCAGACATTGTTGGAATTAGAGGAACCTGCATAGTTTTTTGATATTCATGTAGATACATGTAAATGCCACTCACTAAACTTAAGTACAGAGGGATATATGTAGCTACCGATGGCATCAAGGATAATTGCATTATATTTGTAATATCAAACTGTTCATAGTTAAGGCACGGCAAGCAACCAGAAAAACAAAGACAACAGAAAATAACAACTAACAAATAGACACGTATAATACAAGAGTGTACATAAGCTGACTAGGGATCGAGATAAAAATAGAAAACAAATGGGGAAGCTACAACAAAGTGCATATAATTTTGATAGTTAAGTTAATTTTAATACATTTTTTAAGATACAGCAGAGAGGAGAGCAACCCGAGTACTACAATAAGCGAATCAAATAGGAAAATTGTGAGGAGACGCCGTGGAAATTACTTCATTTTTACACAAACCTCGCCAGCCCAGGCTCGTTAATTGGTTTTGTTGTTATACCGAGAGAAAAAAACCGAAAATAATGCAATAAACATTCGCGTAATTCTTACTATTATTGTTATTATTATCATTGTTGTTATATAAAGGAAAATATTTGAATTTGAGAGTTGCACCAATGTTTTTTTATACACCACGCAAATTGACTTTGTCAGTGCAAGGACGAAATTCGTTTTACAAATTCGATCAACTTGAAAGCATGTCCCGCATTTAACAAGGACACCACACCACAACACACCACACACGCATTGAACAATGGACATTAATTTATACATATATAATGATGAGAGAAATAATGGAAAATAATAGAACTAGAACGCATATTGAATAATAAATGAGACATACATATTATTGAAGGAAATTAAAAAGAACATAACAAAACAAATGCACTCCCCTGGCCTTTTATTTGGAAAGTATTTGGGACACTTACTGTAAGTATACTAGGATAGGCAGGCAAATGGCCACTGTAACCTTTGCCATTTTCCATCACAAATATTCGATGAAGTAAATTACACAAATCCCCAACATTTTTTACCCAAACCACCAGAACTTATCGCAAGCCATCGTCCGTCATTCCAGGCCGCTGGGTTTCCCCCGAATGCAGAGTGATTTGAGTTTCACGGGGACTGGAACCATCTCGAGGTGCGATGCGGTGGGCGTTTCAGTGGGTTGCTCAATGGGTGGCTCGGTGGCTCTTTACGGGCTTGATTCAGTGGGTGGCTAGGTGGCAGCAGCCCCTCCTGTGTATCGACGCAGTCGCGAGCACTCCACCACCGACAAAAAAATGAAATGAAGTGAAATGAAATCAAAGGCATCCAGCGTTGATGGAGGCACCAGAAGCCAACGCATTGAGGCACACACATGCACAGTCGCGGCACAGGGGAGTTGGGGACAAGGAATGAGAAGTACACTGAGCGGAAATCTCTGTGAGCTGCATTTTACAAATTATAAAAGGTTCCTAATGAAAAATGTTCTTATTTTTTACCTATAAAGTGGAAGTATTAACTAATCAGAAACACAAATTGTTTTTTTTTTTTTTTAAGAAAAGTGTAAGTTTCTTTAGTAAAGTTCTGTAATTTGAAACGAATTTCAAATTCTTGCAATTAAATTAACGTCGAGAGAAAAATTGCCACTAGTTTGAAGCCAGACCCCGTTGGGAATTATAGTGCAAAGCTCAGAATATATAATCTATTAAAAAATAATTTAATTTGACATTAAGATATATAAATTATATAATATTATAATTTCAGTCAGTAAATAAGACATTCCGACCCTATAAAGTATAGATATTATTGATCAGCATCAACAGCCGAGTCAATCTAGCCATGTCCATCTGTCCGTCTGTCCGTTTCTACGCAAACTGGTCCCTCAGTTTTGAAGCTATCTGAATGAGACTTTTGATGTAGTTATTTTAACTTTTATATATTTCCTGTTATTGTTTTTATTCATTTGCCCAAAATCAATCTATTCTTAAAGATCCAATTGGAAAAACAACGATGTTGAACTATATGTTTCCAAAATATCAAATACGTTTTTCCCCCGCCCTACAGTTACAGAAATGTAATTAAAACTAAATTAAGATAATTAGACACAAAAAACGATATGCCTAAATAAATCCTGTGTGGCTTCTCTTCTTCCTATTCTTCGAATCCAGGAAACGTTTCAATTAATTCAAGAAGGTGCATACAGATATTCCTATTGAAATACGATGACTCCGAGTCAGACAGGAGTATCGCATAGCCTATTTCTCCGCCTGTAGCTTTTCTCCTCTTTGTGGGGGGAGCTCGTCCGTCCGCACATCCTTGCCACCAGATGATGTTTACACTTGAGCTGCAGCATTGGCAAACACAATCTACATGCCACAGGCCCCCCTGTCGCTATTCCGCCGATTTCCTCCGGTTTTTGTGCGTTTCGCTTGGGTGTACGGCGAAAAGAAATTGCGTGGTTTCTGCGGAGCTGGGAGCCGCCGCCGCTGCCTTCGATCCAAGTTGTGTTTGCCATGGCACAAGCCAAAAACTGAGTTAGCCCGACTTTGCGGTCGCCCTCTGTGCGGGAATATACCCCGAGAGTGGATAAGTGTGGTTAGTGCCAAAAAGAGGGAGGGAAACGATGTCATAAGCGTAAGCCCCAGTTGATCCTGCATCGATTAGTCGGGGGGTGCGCAGGAAGTGGGTCCTCTTCTACCGGATGCTCGTCCACAAAATCCTGCCGCAAAGTTGCGAGCACAAATCGCAACAAGGACGCAGGACCTCGGGCGAACGCAGCTCTCTCAACAGGTAAGAGGTGGTCCTGTGATGTAAGGCTCTTGGTTGGTAATATCTGAAGAACTTGGAGTACCCATTAAACCTAATACTTAAGTCACGGGTTATTTGCCAACAGATCTATAGCAACATAATACTTTAACTAATAATATTTCAACTTCCAATATGTTTGAATTCATTTTAATAATGTTTGTTTAATACATAAATAATTTGTCTTAACAAGAAAGGAAGGTTACTTCGAAAATTTGTCTAAGTTTTTATGACCTTGCAGTTTGCAATTTAATCACTAATCTAAAGAAAAAAAACCTAACA
>JAEIIJ010017564.1:0-65034 GCA_018904815.1 Drosophila ogumai | reverse complement strand
CTCAAGTCCCGCAATTACGAATGCTAACAAATATAGGTCGATGCTAATAAAAACAACTATTTAATAAACATTTAATTTATCCAGAACTAAGGTTCACCCAAGAGGCTGAGGTAAAATTAATTCCTGTAGATTTTCATTTCGATTTTCCGTCTCTAAATCAAAGATCCAATATTATTTTTAAAGAAATAACAGTGTTAGGTAGAATATTAATCACCTTCGTTCGCACATGTGATGGATGGAATTTAATGCAAATATAAATTAAGTACATACTGGCCATGAATTTGTCTAGTTAGGTCCACCTCAATGTCCCGTTGAGCTAAACTAAGCCCTGAAGCTTCGCTCGAGGTGTTCTTCCGTGCTGATGTCAATACCGGGCGTCGTGGTAAATTGTTTATCTGCCGACCTACGAGCTGTTTATTTTATTAAATTCAATTGAATCGAACTAACGTAATTCCGTTCTCGACACATTATGTGTACTTTATTACAATTCAATTGACCTAAATGTCCTTGCAGTGGCAGAGTCGAAAATTTAAGCAGGACACACACGCGGTGCGATGGACTTACAAACTGACGAACTCACGGACACTCGGACACCTGGCACAGGTGGTTGGCATGGAAAGTCCATTTCAATCAATGCCGAAGGCTGTGCATCACAGAGTGTGTTCTGCCACTCGGTGTGTGTGGGCTTGTGTGTGCTCGGTCAGGACCGTTAAACAGATTAAACTTGCAACCGCAATCAGGCATAGAACGTAATGTGTCTTCCGAATGCAGGCCACCCTTTCGATGGAATTTTGAACATGTTATATTACTCGGCCCACGCTCGGCTCGTTTTGATAATCGAATGCAAATTAAATGGAAATCGGCTTAAGTCCGGGACCTTTCATGAACACTCTTGTGTGTATTATTTACGATGCAGCAGCGAAAGTGTGGCTCCCCGAAAATTTAAATACAATTACGTGTAGGCGTCAGATTTAATTGGTCGAATCTCCGGGGAAATGCCATTTAACCTTGAACAGAAACCAGAAACCCCCAAATTAACCAGCGCTTTCCCGTTCTCTCTTTGTATTTGCAGCAGCATGGAATTAATCAACAATCGCTGCAAAAGTTTGCAACATGCCTGCAACATATTTCCCAATTACTGGAGTGTCCTGTGTGCCTTGAGGTGAGTGGACGATGCGGGACGGATTGCTGCTGCGGCGATGGTCCTTGGAATGTTGGGATGTGGGAGCCGGGGATGGGTATGGGTTGCCTGCATGTGCATTGCATATCGATGAGGCTGGTCGGCTTTAGTTTTAGTTCGTCATTATCTAACTCGGCTGGGCCCGAACTCGTCCAAAAACTTAGTTGGCCAGTTGGTCGTTTGTTTGCTTTCGCCAGCCGCTGCTTTCAATCTCCCTTGGGAGAGAGATGCCACTGAGGGATTTAGTAATTGAGGAACTTTAAATATTATATAGTCATGGTCATCATATCATCAGGTTTCGATATCAAATCTAACATAAATGAGAAATTAAGGTGGAATTTTTTATATGATATGTAATCAGTTTCAAGAACTGAATTATTTCTCTCCGTGCAGTGGAAGTTCAGTGCCATCCTCTTCCCGGTCTGCGTTGATTTTGCTGTGCAAGTTTGTTGCTAATCACTTGACTTTGCTCTACAAGTATATATTTATATATACATATATATACTAGATATATAGAAAGTTTGGAGCACCGGGCCGCATGTGATTGCGTGCCCTCGTCAGGACATCCTCTCCGTGCTGCTCCTCGCCTCCGTGGAGGCAGGTACGCCGGCCTTGTTGACTCAATTACTCAAACGACGCACATGTCCCGGTCCGGGCAGCTTTCCATGCTGCCAGTTAATAGCCGTCGGTTATGTTCCTTTTTTCTCCTTTTTATTTTTTTCCAGCCTGCTGCCAGTTTTATTTTGTCCTATATTTCGAGTAGGTTTTTGATAAATGTTTGCTCTGGCATGTGATTTGATTAGTTTTGCAAAATATATACACATAGCACGGCCAGTGTGATTGATTATGTCGTTTAAAAATCAAATATTGACGATTAGAGTGTGCGGCAGCGGAAGTCAGTGTGAATAATCGTGTCAATCGCCTGCGGGCAGCTTCTGTTTTTGCTGTTGCGATGCTCTCCATGCTAGCCCCCGAGCTCGTTGTGCATTTAAATTGAAGTCGGTGACGAGGGCCGGGCTTTAAATTTATTTATGCCCGGCTTGTCAGCAAAAACATAAATTTAATTAATTAGACAAGATAAAGAGGAGGGAGCGGACAGTACCGCTCGGTCTGGGGCCGACCTCCATTCAAAATGCAGAGCTACGAGTATTTTCAAATGAAATTCTCGCCTGGAGCAGCAGCAGCAGCAGCAGCAGCAGATCTCGGTGAAGTTGGAGTGTCGGTGTGTAACCATAAATTAAGCATGTGCAGGCGGCAGCAGCAAGGGCAAGGACATGCCCGATTCCGGAGGATATTCCAGATACGGCCACGCTGCAACGCCTTCGGAGCTGGGAGCTGGCAGCTAGCAGCTGGCCACAGAGCAGCTTGAACTCCTTTTGCAGCTGCACTGAATAATTTGTTTATTAACCCGAAATCAGTTTATGCTGGATACCCTCGGTCTCCTTCCCACTCTCGCCGCCCTGCGGCTTAGTTGCCGGAGAGTCCTTATGATTTTGCCATTATTACTGTGGCACGGAGCCGGCATTATATTGTATTATGAGCGTATTCTGGTGTGTAGCCCCTGTCTTTTCTCATATGTGTGTGTGTGTATGCCAACACGCACACAAGTCCATTAAGTTATTAAGGGATTTTGTTTTGCCGGACTTTTAATAGTTGCGCATCCCGATTCCCTTGAATGCTAATCGCCTGCATTAGGCTCCGGCCGTTCGGATAAGGATTTGCCAGTGCTTTTCCTTGTTTGACATTAAATCGGGCATGAGCTTGTTTTTGTTTCATTTAAATATGCATAAATTTGCGAGCCATTTAATTTTCATAAATTCAGCAAACAAAGGCAAGGATTTGGCCAGCACAATATGATTAATTCATTATAGTTGCACTCGATCAGCCTTGGCCTGGCGGGCTTTTCGTTAATATAAACTGGCAGGCGGACTTGGGCAATCGAATTAATTTGATATGGTTGCCATCGAACGGAAAGATATTTTACAATATGCCTAAAAGCATGCTATGCTGCCTTCGATTTTGGAGCGACAGCTGCCGCTCGGAAGTGGGGCATCCACACTCGTGTCTGGCCATTTCCGCTTCCTCTGCCAGTTCCACTTCCACCTTCCACCTGCACTTCCCGCTCCCCCACCAGCCCCACTTTGTTTTCGCTCAGCTGCATTTAATTGATTTCTATCACTAATTGGAGTCTTTGTTTATGCATGCAAGGGTATTAAAATTAAAAGCATTTGCTCATGCCATTTAAGCCAATTAAAAACAATAAAAGACGAATAACATTTAGAACGCTTGCCACACGTGCACGACGCTTAAATCCCTGCCTTATTTCCCACGTAAATCTATTACAAAAATATATATATGCTAGAAAGTGAGGGCATATGTATTTTCGATATTCCATCGTGGTCACAGTCCTTTATCTTGGTGTTTTTTTTTTTTTCGTTTGGTCAGATTGCCATCGAATCGTTTTACATTTGTAATACTTCGATTGCAGTTCTGCCAAATCGTAGCAAAAAGTATGAAATCTGCCGACCAGAAATTGTTTCTTTATTCTGAACGTAGCAAATTTATGTTTGTCTGCACATCGATTGAGGAGAGACAAAAAGCATCAGCCAAATTTCGATGCATATTCCCCCCAGTCCGTCAGTTTATCCGATTGCCAGTGTTTTCCTTGTTCGCATTTTTATATTCCTGTATTTCTGTATTTCTGTATTTCTGCATTTTGCGTTTGTGTTTTTGGCCCAGTTTTGTGCTTTTGTAAGGGCCAGCTTCAAATTCGCAAAAGTATTTGGGCGCGCATCAAACACAGTTGTATTATTTTAAATCCGCTTGCAATATTTTCAATTTGATTTTCTATTTAAATGGAAAGCTTGCTGCGCACAGCGCTGCCAATATAATACATTTTTTATATGCATCTATGTACACTCGAGAGCAGCAATAGAAGCAGCAGCTAGACGCAAGGAGTGCCAGCTCCTCCCAGAGGAAAAGCCATTGAGACTTGGGCAAAGGAGAGCCAAATGTGAGGAATAATCAAATTTAGTTGCCATTTGTACATTACTTACGACAAGGACTGCAATTGGTTTTTGTTTAAATCCAATTCGAGCAATACTAATAACGAAGCAATCAGGGGGATCCCCTCTAGCAGTGCCCCTGTGGCCGGGTTCGATGGTCACGATATGTATAATTAATTGAAATGATTCCCTCTCTGAATAATTACACGCACTCTTCGCCCCCCTTCCCGCGGATTCTCTCACCTGGCCAACGAACTGGAAACCAGGTCATCAAGCCACCTGGCTGGCAGTGCTGCAACGGACACGTGCTCTGCAATAATTGCCGCAGCCGCTCCGTGAAGTGTCCGGTGTGCCGGGTTCCTCTGGGACCGCGAGGTCGCTGTCTACTGTCGGACAAATTATTCACCCTGCTGGCGGAGAGCTTTCCCTGCGACGGCGGTAAGTGCACCCAATCTGCAAGTACATGTAGCGACTTTTATCTATTCAATCCAGGCGAAACGAAACCCGAATTAGCAGTGTCATTAGGCGGCTGTCAGATTCTGGCAGTTGCCTGGGTTCATCTTAACCCTGGAGGGGCTTATGAAAGATTAAAGTTATTGTAGAAAAATATTTACAAAATTAAATTCAAGGTATAATTGTATGACTAGTATATTGTAAGATGGTCTTAAAATGTGATTAGTTTTGTATCCTTTTTATTTCCCAACATTCACCTTATTTAATCTGTGAAAAACATGTTTCTTTACAAGATTTTTTAAATGCATCTCTGGCTATGAACTTCTTTTATTATGGATTACATAATAGAACAATATTTAGTTACAAGCCTCCCCCTTCATATAATATATGCTTCGCCCCTGTTCTCCATTGGCAACATTCTGGGTCTGGGGTCTGGGGTTGAGCTCAGAGCTCCGAGACGTCATTTACTTGGGCCAAAAAGTTTTCGGCAGCGGCAAGTGTCAATGTTTCACTTAAATCTCAACCGAGAGGCGGCGCAAATGAAAGAAAAATGCGAGCAGAAAGCGGAGCCGAGTCAAGAGTGCTTGAAATTGAGCGCAATGGCTCATCTTCCCTTGTTGTTCTTTTTATAGCATAATTATGTAACATAAATTGCTAAAGTTTTTCGCGCTTTATGCTGTTGCCATCTTGCCGGCATTGCGTTACATAGCCGCTCTCGGCTCGGAGCCTCGTTTAAAGTTTAGCCGCCTCGTTGCCATTTTCAATCTGTGTCCGCCAACTTAACTTGGAGTGAAGTTTACAGCGTAGGTAACAAGCAGCAGCAGCAGCAGCAGCAAGCACAAGAATTTCCGCGTTGTCTGCATTTGTTTTTACTTGTTGGTCTTCATTTTTTGCCACTTTACCCGCACTTCGGGGGATTCTTGTTTCTTTGTTTCCCCTAGCTTATTCCGTGCTTAGTAGGATTTTATTGCTTCCACATTAAGTGTGCATTCTTTATGTTTTGCTGAGATTTTCTTAGCTCATATTTATATATGTTTGTAGGTGTGTACTTGAGAAATTATTTAGTTTTTTCTATTTTCATTTGCCACTTGAACTTCTGCCGAGTTACTTGTCAAGGGGGCAAAAGCTCTAACGAGCGAAAATGGACATTTCCAGCGGCAGGGAAACTTGCGAAACTACGGCCATCAAGAATAGTGCGTACTGCACTTGAATAAAATATATATACTAAATAGTATAGGCTTTTAAATGTATTTACAATAATTTATTGATATTAACACAAGCTTCTTAGCACATAGTCGGCGTAAACTGTATTTAAATAAAAGTAGAAAATCCCCTAGTACAAAATATTTAATTTTTAAAACATATTTACTATGATTTTAAATAATTCTAATATATAAATTTTATTTTATTTGTATCATTGTCAAACGAAATGGATTTTTTTATTTTTCCAAATTTAGTTTAGTGCAGCAAGACTGGAAAATCTTAAGCTATAGATGCCCTTCCTGCATTTATTATATTTACATTTTGAAATGCATTCCTGCGGGATTCTCATCGGTCTTGTTTCCTTACAGGGAAAACCAGCAAGGTGACTGCGGCCCAGGGCTATGAAAAACTGAGCAGCGTCAACAAGTGCACAAATGAATATCATAATCAACCGAAAATGGCGTTGGCCAAGTCGAATTCCGGCAAGAAGCAGGGCAAGCAGATCTCCAGGCAACTGCCGGTCCTGCCGGTTGTGGCAGAGCCAATGCCAAAGGGACCTGCTCCGAATGATGTCGCCCACGAATCCGGTGGCAGCCGGGGCACGGAGCACTGCTCGCTGATAAAAGTGCAGCAGCACCAGCACCAGCCGGAGACTTTCGAGGAAGGTCACAACAATATGCTCGTTAAACCAAAGTTAAAGTTTGGCAAGAAAAGTTGGCGGATTGCGGGGCCGGATGAAGACGGATTGCGCTGCGGTGGAGTTGCCACCACGAATAATGGACAGCGCATCGCCGGCGAGCAGGTGGAGAGCCAGTCTCAGAATTATCATTGCCCCACTGGGAAATCATGCAGCAACCACCATCAGCCGCTGGCCAACAAATTGTCAACAGTCGCGTTGCAGTTGGGACAGGCTTTCGCAGGATCAGAATCAGGAGTGGCAGCGGAGACCGGCGCCTTATCAGCGGAGAGCCATAAACAGGCGGCAGCATCCGGCATAAATCAGGCGCTAGATGCAGTGCACCGGGAGTGGCAGCTGCTGCGCCACCTCAGCGCAGAGCACCGCCTGGCCGTGGTCCAGTTCTGCGGCACGTTTGGCCAGCGGCTGCACGTGAGGCTCCCGCCACCGCAGGAGGGCGTGGTCTGTCTGAAGATGAGCGAGGACCTGGAAAGGAACACAGACCCGAACCTGGTGCACCCATTTTTCTTGGCTGTCATAGCGATCGGCGGCGACGAGCACGCCGTCTTCCTGTGGCACCTGGACCAGGCGCCGCTAGGAGGACCTGTCGGGCGGTCCAACTTTGAGGCTGTTATCGAGGCTCAGGGCGAGGGCGTCAAGTGGTTCGGTTCAGTTCAGTCGCTCCGCCGCAGTTGGCCCGAGATTAGGGCGTCCGGGGAGTTCCTCAGCTGCCGCAACTTGGGCGCCAACTTTGAGGTGACAATCAAGAGGAGGTAAAACTGAGCCCACCCCGCCGCAAGACTGGCCCCCAAAGTATTCTTCAGTGTTAGTGTTAGTTATCCTTAACAGCTTTAAGCAAAATAAGACTACTTCTAGTTTTAGTGATTGCCTGGCTCTGGCAGAGCGGCGATAGAGCAAACCAAAATGTAGCAAAAATAAAAGGAGAATAAAAAGTGAAATCGAAAGCCACTGACGGCTGCTGTATGCTTTTGTAAATTATATTTGCATTTTTTTCACAGATGCGTATTTATCGGAAAAATGCAAAACGCAATTTGGAAATGTGTTTAATTTGCAATATTTTTAATTAATAAAAACATTTAGAAATGTGCTTACCAGTCAGTTTGAAAGGGCTCTCGTTTAATGAGTTATTTAATACCCTATTAAAAGGGAAATTGTAATATTTTGGGTGGAATATTATTTAGATTCTTATTTTAGAAAGCTGCCTACTGTTTTGGGTAGAGTTTTTCATTAAATTAGTATTTTAAATTAAATGGAAAAAGCATAGAAAATATATTACATTGATGGTGTACAAAAACTGTAAGGGGATTTACCTAGAATTAATGACGACAATTATAGAAAATTACAAAGATCGCAGCTGATGAGTTTTTTCTTTAACATATATCCCAGTTAGCTGTATGTCCTTTGTGGGGCAAAAATACCTCCAATGTTGGCCGTGAACCAGCAAGCACTGCTGCCTGACTGTTGGGTGCCTTCTGATAATTGACTTGCATGCAAATTAATGTTTTTTGCGCCACACTCAAGCGCCGGAGTGCCGAGCGCGTGGGGCGTAAATTGCTGGCTGTCCGACAAACAGTAAACACGGTCAATGCAGCGAGTCATTTTCATCAGCGCCGCGCTATACATAAATCCGTGCACCATCCATGTTTACTATATTTAAGGAAAAAACTCCAATTTGATACAACAAAAATCACGGCGCTCTGGCAAATAAAGAAACATTTGTGTCAGCTTTCCACTTTTTTATTATTACTTTTCTTTTTTTTTTTGCATTTTCCCGCTCTCAGTTTGCTTTTGTGGCCTTTGCACGCTATCGCCTGTTTGTTTTTGATGAGCCATCATCATCATCAGCGCATCTTATGCACTGCACTGCACTCAACACTGCAAACAATTGAAAAAGTGTGCGTAGTTAAAATAAATTAAATATTTTCGCTCACGACACTTTTTGCGCGTGCGGCTGATGAGGAGATGATCTGACTGCGACAAGGATAATGGCGGTGACGTCGCAGCGATTGGTCATGTTTCGCGCTGTCCATCAGGTAAATTAAAAACGTTGCTACGGCGGAGCAATTAAATTAAGGCCCGGCTGGCGGTGAAAGCCAACCAAAATTTGATGAGCCAGTCAAAATGCAAATTTTTTGAAAAAACAATTTACAAGACAAACGCATCGTTTTTAATGAACGCGCACGATGTTTTATACTACATATATCAGGTGAAATAAAGGATGTCTGTTAAAGATACAAAGTAAATAGATTTATATTACCTTTTAGACGTACGAATTTTTTAAAATTTAAATATGTAAGTTTTAATGAAATTAAATTGATATTATTCTATGCACTTTTACATCTGTTGAAAGATATACATTTTTCCAGAAGGTTTGCAAAGTTTTTAAATAGTTTATTTTTACCTTTTAGACTTAGAAATCTTCCTTTATTTTTTTTAAATTTAAATATATAGGTTTTAGTAAAATTTATTGAATATCATTCTATGCCCTTTTACATCTGTTGAAAGATGGACGTCTTGACTTGTCCTACAATCACTCGGCATTCTACCATATAAAACACTGAAAGTAAGGTAGGTCGCGGATCGAGAACCCTCCACATGGCTCCCCTCCTTGCACACCCACAATGAGCTGTGAATAGATGGCTAATAATAATCGAGCCATTCACTTCCTTATCGCATTCTGATAAATTACGACCATATTTCATTAATTTATCAGCTAATTGGCCTGCTTCTGCAAGTGTTGGGAGTATTGAATCGAAGTTAAGTAGACTTCAGCGACGCCAAGTTCCCTACACGTCTATATGGTGTCATGCTCTCTCTGCTCTCTCCCCCGATTTGCTAACATATAATCTCTTGTTGCTCAGTTTTTCTGCTCCGAAGGGAGGCACCGCGTTCGGTTTGCTTTGCGCCGCTTGTTTGTTTGCCAATTAGTTTTAATCGAAGAGCGCTCGCTGGCTCTCCGCTGGCCGGCGATTGTTTAAATTGCTTTTCTAATTAATGCGTCGGGCAAATATTTGTCAGTGCATGCGTTGCGATAAAAAGAAGCTCCGTGCTGAGGGTTGGGAGTCCAAGTTCTCGGCCCGCCTTGGCCACTGGGAATCTGATTCCTTGCCTTTCCGGCGGCGACGACGCGTGTTTTCCATTCGCTATATTCCCTCGATTCGCGTGGTCGATTGCTTTCTCTTTTTCGAGCTGTCACGTTTCTCTTTGGCCGTCACTTTGACTCAAGAACGGGTGGCTACGTCATCGTAGAGTTGCGTCACCAATCGCTCTTTATCGCCTCTCTTTGTCATCGGCTATTTGGCAGTCAGTTTTGTTTTGCTCCGCTCTTTGGACATGAGCGCCGACCTGGGTAAGCTTCATTTCGGGGTTTATTTTATTTTGAACTTGGCACTTAGCACTGGCAGTTTTCAAGTCTCACATTAGCCGCTAATTTACGAGTTTGTGGTTAATCAATTAAATGCCACTTTCCGCTGAAGTGCCAATAAATAAGAATCGTGTGCGCATACCAGCAAACTTTCATAGCTCGAAAAGATTCCACAAAAAATATGTGATTTATACACATATCGGATTGCTGAACAAGAAAAAATTGAACAAATATAAACTGCAATATGGATATTTTATGGTTTTCAGTGAGTTGATTGACAATATAAAGCTTTGCCTTATTTTTAAACTCAAATAAATAATAAAAATATTTAGTGCAGAGTAGTTTGTTGAGCACATAATATTTATAAAAGTAAACATTTTCTGAGCTTATTTTCTTGCTGAACTTGTATTTAAGCTCGGGATCACAATAATATTTCTATATTAGTATTTGTACATTCTCAAAGGATGTTTTCAAATTAATAATATAGTTCTGGAGTTCATTTCTCTTTAAAGTAAAAAAAACATAGCATAAGTAAACATAATAAATGCAATAATGTCTACGATACTTTTCGCTCTCCCTCATAAGTTCACCAGCCAGCAATTCAAAGTTGCTAAGCGACTCCACAGATAAGAAAGAGGCTATGGAGACATTAAACTTTGTGTAATGAAAACTTAAAGTAAATTCACGCTGTGCAAAGTGCAGAAGTTGGAGTTGTGCAAATTAGTGCTAGGGCTGATTGGCTAACTAACGAGTACCCTTCCCACAGATATCCTGGACGTGGTGGCCGGCAGCGAGGGTCCGCCCTTACAGGCCTTCCGCAACAGCAATCCCTTCGACGAGTCCTTTCAGGCTCCGGCTCAGCACGACTTGGTCCTGGAGCGGGACCAGGACCGGGATGCCAATCACACACCGCTGCAGCTACTGCGGCGGGCAAGCGAGACGGTGACCGCCAGCATTCTGGAGCCCGAGAAGGAGCACCTGCTGGGCGAGCGGCCGCAGCCCCCACCTCGCTCCCACGGCACCCCGATTCCCATCTCGGGCGGCACGGAAGGTAAGTGATAAGTCTAATTGTGCGCCGTCGTCATGGTGAAGCGCAGAGATTTGTTCCGGAAATTCTTTCTATTTTCCTTCATCCTCTGACGCACACATTCCGCAAACCGGGACAGGAACAAAGCAAGCAGTATGAGGAGAATAGATGGAAAGCTGGAAAGAGACATCCGGCGGGACAGACAGTCAGCGCTTTGTGGGTCGGCCAAGCGAAGTGGCTGTGAAGTGCATACTTAATATATGTATTCGAGCATATATTCATAGTTTTTATATTCAAAGTTTGTTTCTCTGCTGCCTGTTCGCTGAGCTGCTATGATCTGATTGAGGCATTTGGCTTTTGAGCGAACAGCACAAAGGCCAGCGAGTACGGTGCGTATACGTAATATTTTCTCATATTGAAGTCCCTGGTGCTGCGATTCGTTCTCTGCTTCTGGAATTATTTATGTAATATGGAGAGTGAGGAGCCATGGAGGTTATTAGTTACGCTTGGGTCGAGTCCCTGCAAATGTTTTGGCAGATGGTCGGTAGGGCGCTGTTTTTTCCCCGGTTATTATTGTTGAAGTCGCCGGAGCTGCAATTGTTTTGCATGTGTCTAAATATGAGTTTCTGCGCTGCGTTGGTGAACTTTTGGATGCCTAGCAGGATTCGCCTCTGGGCTATGGCCGCCATGGAATTTTCACACGAATAATGAGCCATTTTAGTTGCGCCCAAATGCCCACAATCAGACAACTAACACAAATGCCAAATGCCCGGGGCTTTCGGCAAAGTATGTTTCCATGAATATGCATTAGCCCGGGCTCATTTCCTGTGCATTCATTTCGCTTTGCACTCGAGTTTCGCCCTCAGTGATTCCGACTCCGAATGAAACTCCGGCTGTAGCTCCTGTTTGGCTTTCTGGAAGTCATATTTAAATATTTGTGCTCTCCCGTTGCAGGCGGCAGCGGCTCGTTTATATTAAATAAATTCCATTTAAATGCAGCGTCTCGGGCGATTTCTCAAGCTCAACCTTGAATGGATGCTCACCCTTCACTCGGCTGCCACCGACCACTTTTCATGTGTCGCTTCTGCTCCGGAGGACAGGCAGCGACATTTCTGTTAACTAAAGCCAGCATGATATACGTTTGGCACACAAGCATTCTCGGCTATTGACAAATGCAGGGCGTGTGTGCCATGAGCATTCTCAGTAGAAGCAGCTGAATTCGTATTCGCATTGCGCATTCGCCCCATGCGCCCGCCGAGCCGTGCTCAAGTCAGTTCATTACGTATACGCAGCGGGTGACATTTATAAATGCCAGCGCCGCCGTGAGTCAGCATAATGATTGCCAAATGAATGGGAAAATTTTAACTTGCACTCACTCCCGACGCCATTTGCATTGACGTTGATGCGTTTTGCCCAACAGCATTTCGCAGCTCGACGACAGGTCCTTTGACTGCAGGCAACTCAACTCTGAAGGATGTCGCACTTGCACTTGCTCCGTAGCTAATTACTAAAACTGCGCTTAATCGGAGCTCTGCATTCCGCCTTTGACCGTCTGTCAGACTGATATACTGGGGATTTGTTTATATGGCCTTTCATGTTCTTTGCCATTTTCAATTTGTCGTTTTATTTGCCAAGCGATGAATGCATCTTGCTGAGCGCACGCTGACCTGCTTTCGACTTTTTCCATCTGCTCGGGCCCGGAGCCCGGGGCCCGGGACCCGGGACCCAAAGAGATTGCCAGTTTTCTCTGATTTGCGATGTATGAGCACTAAATTAGACGTGAATCGCTGGGGCGTGAGTTCGTCTCTGGGCAGGAAGTGCGTGACAACGGAATGCAATCTTAGCCAGCCAGCAGCTCGCCCACTTTGCGCGGAAAGAAATTATTTTTTGAATTCAGTGCCATGCACTGGTTAACAGGAAAGTTGCAACTTGCAACTCGCAGCGCAATCCTGCCGAGCACACACGAGAAGGATGCGAAAAGCGGGCACGCTTAAGTAAACATAAATAAAATAAATGTGTGTTAGGTATGGGAAAACTGAATTGATATTCGCAGCAGACACAGACAGGGACTCAGACTCTCCGACCCAGACAGGCGGAGAGCCGGGGAGCTTGAAACTCTTTGCTTGCAATAAAAAAATATATATAATAAGTAAATAAATGGAGGAAAGGCAGGGAGCAAAAGTCATCACCGTGTGCAATTTAGCGTTTAAACATATTGAAAAAGCAACTGACGTTCGCCTGTAAATAATGAATAGTTGAAGAACTGAAATAAATCACTGGAAATACACACAAGCCGCCAGTGCAGTACACACCTCCCTCGAAGTGCATTCAAATAAAACCAATTTATGGCACTTTTTGCAGCAGTTCCACGCTGTAATAACAATCTAAATGTTAAGTGACAGGGAAAAACTTTTTCAACTTTGAGAAGTACAATAAATTCTCCATTGGACCCCAAAGAAGTTTCGCATGAAAACGGCAAATGTCTTGCCTGTCTCTCAGACTCTCCGAGCCTCGAACTTGTTTAGTTTTTGCGACGGCCTCGTCCGGAGTAGTCTTTGCCTCGATTCCAATTAACACCTCGGATTCGCACCCGTACGCAACTCATTGCCCGGGTCCTCCTCACATGACAACCGAGTGACAAAAACTTTTGTCCAGCTGCAGCCAGGATCTTTACTTGGGTATCCATGCCCACTATTTTTTTTTTTCGCACTACGTGGGTGCGGGTAGCCCAGTACCAGTGCCATAATTTGTGTGGAAACTTCTGCAGCAATTGAAAAGCGAATTTCTGGCCACCCAAGGAGCTGGAGCAAGGCTGGCTGGCTGGCTGGGAAAAAACTTTTGCATTATTTTCGTGCCTGGTCACTTGAAAGTTGCAGAAAATATGACAAGATAAAATGCCAAAAAGTGCCACCAGCGATAGGGGGCGTAGCCAAGGCCGAAGGAGATAGAGGAGGCGCAGGAAGAGCAGCAGGAGAATGGGGCAACTGCCAAAGGTAATAATCAATGGGGCGAGCTGCAGGTCCCGGCCAAAGGCAGTCGCAATGGCAGCACCAAAGAAGCCTTAATGACCTGGCCAACTTGCAGTTCAAGTTGGCTCAACGCCGCTCCGCTGAGTGCAGCGCATGAATATGAAATATGAAATATCACAAAGGACAGGAGTGGAGTGGAGTGAAGTGGGAGGCCACCTTCGTGAAAGCGCCTTCTTACAATACTCGCCGTGGAGCGCTATCTCTGCCGACACCTTTGCACAATTTATGCACAATTTTTTCATTGCAGCGGCGGGAGCTGACAAAAAATAAAAGTGAGTTCCGCAAAAACTTTTAAATGAGGCACATAATTCAAAAATGTGGAGATGCAGCCGAAGAAATCTCGCTTCGCTTATCATTCCAGTCCGCCCATTCGCCCATCCTGAGCCCCTTTTTCCTAGCAAGTTTCCTACGGCGGAGATATTTTAAATTAATTAGCAAAACTTAAATATTTGTTGTAGTTCAAACGCGAACTTCGCATTGAACTTGTAAATATTCAATAAGCTGGGAGCCATAATGAATTCATCTCAACTGAACCGCATCGCACCGAGCCGAACCGAGGGTTTGGCCCCGCTGAAATGGCAAATATTTGCCGGGCGTACATAAGTTTCTTGTTGGTTATGGCTAATTAATTGATAAGCAAATGCTCGTAATCATAATTGCGCCGCGGGCCAAACAAGTGTTTGTGTTGGAAAGCCCCGGGGTCTGCGCTTCCCCAACTATTGCCGGAACCCAGGGATTCCTTGAATCAAATCTCATTCAGCCGGTGGGAAGATATGGGCATTTCCGAAGAAATGACAAAGAAGTCAGGCTTCAAAGGGAATATATAGTCTTAATTTTGTTGTCCAGACAATATTAAAAAACTATGATGTTTAAGTAAAGCTAATTATACATACAAATATTATTCGTTGTGATTATCCATTAAATATACAAAGGCCTTTGGAAATTCCCATGTGGTTCCGAGTTTCAACAGTTAGCTCTGGAAGTATATATTTATTGTTAATATCTTGATCGGTCTCTGACAGCTCTTCGGATTAGCACCTCGAACGCGTCTGATTTTCAGTGCCAATTGTTGCTAATAATCCAATAATTTCCCAACGCCTCACATTAGCTCTCACTTGGCTCTCACATCGGCTGTTCTCCAATGTGCCTGCTAATTTTAAATTATTAAACAAATATTTTATGTGTTTCGCTCGCGTGCCCACGAGAGATTCTCCGGCTGCCTACTAGATGTATGTTTTTTATTAGCATAAGATAAAATATATAGATGCCGGAGCTTTCCGCGGAAAGTGCTAAGAGCGTTGGGATCTCAGTAGGCCGCGGCCAGCGAATGCGATTAGTTCGTCATTAAATTTGTGCGGTTCGGTGCGGTAGGTCGCTGAAAGAATCTATAATCAAAAGATTATAATCACCTCTGAACGGAATACACAACTTCAGTGAATATTGTTGTGGTTTACGAGTGCTGTGGCTGTCGCGTATCAATTTGTTTATCCCCTGCCCAGGTAAGCATCACTGCTTAACAAATTAAAATTTCCCAACTCCAGTTGCGGCTTTGATTGTTAGAAAATGAGTGCTTTAAAAACTGCGAATGCTTAAATTCTTGTTATAGTATAAGCTTGTTCTTAAAGCTGATTATTTTATTTTTTTATTGCAATTAATATTGAAATGTAAATAAATGTATACTCCCTAGTACCGACACAGCTTTTCTGTGTACGTAAATATTTTGTTTGCCGGTTTTTTCAATAGCTTTTTTCGCGTTATCTCTCTCAGACGGGGAAACGTATACACGAATCAGCTGTAGTTTTATTATTTTTATATATTTTGATGTCTGAGAAGGTCACATACATCAACGAATGGGTGTGCGAGATTGCTTGTCAATAGAAACATTTTCATTAAAGATGTGTGTATGGTATAAAAAATGTTAGATTTTTTAAATGCTTTAAATTTTTAAATGATGTTTAACTGTTTATTGAGTATATTATTAGGCATAGAAATTAATAGTTAAACAATAAAACAAAAGGGTTTTTTTTAATAAATAATCAAATTAAAGTATTCATTTTCTCTTAAATTTCGTGCGAATGTTATCTACCATATAATGATAAAGATCAAATAATTAACAAATAAATTAAAATTTTTCAAATATTATAAATTTAAATAAATATATTTACTACACTTGAAACGTAACGTAAAAACAACACTGACTTCCAATTCTTGAACAATTTATTGTTGCAACGATTACCTATAACAGAAACCCATAGTTTAACTAATAGTGTAATATAATTTATTTCACAATCTAATACAATTTTACAAGCATATTAGATTCTTCTTGAGGCTGCAATCTGGATATTTTTAGACTAGATTACGCACTCCCCGTGCGAGCTTCTTGGGCTGTGACAAAGCCCAGCAATTAGCATCGCCAATCAATTTGGGCGTGTGTGTCAAAGAGTCGCATGACGCTCTGAATCGCAATCACAATCGACACGTGATCGATGGACAGATACGCAAACAGGCAACCTGGAACTAGAGTTCGAGCCGCAGCGGCGAGAATTGGCGCTAAATATTTGCGCACAATTAACACGTAGCCGGCGCAGCGGAGTGGTGACAAATGACAAGCAGATAGTCTTCTAAAATCAAATACAAACACGCCTGGCAGCTGGGAAAATAAAAAAGGGCCTAGGCGGCCAAATCCCAATCCAATCGAATCAAATCAAGTGTTGATTGCACGGGCCACTCTGCATAATAATCGCAAGGTTGCGAGGAGATTGTGGATTGTCGTTATTAGAACGGCGCTTCATATGCAAATCTCAGTCTCCCCTCCAATTAGCCCCTCCGGTGGGAGGCGTCAATTGCCCGGAATGGCATGGTTCGCAACAAACCGGCATTAAGTGCGCTAATTATAAATGGAAATATTTATGTATTTCCTACTGCCTAGCAGCTCTAGCACTTTTCCCCCGCCTTGCCCCGCTGACAAAAGTGTGAAGTTGTCGCGGCAACAATGAAGCCAATTATGGAGGCGACTGCCGGAGCACGAGCACCTGTCGTCTGGAGGACCTCGTCCTGGCCCAGGCGCAAACATCTTCCTGCCGGCAGGCATCGGTGTGCTCGCCCTCGTCCTCGCCACCACCTCTTCGGCCTCTCCGAGCCCGTTCTGTGCAATCAACGGTTGTCAATCTTTGTTGCAATCTTCATTTCGCCAGCGTCGACAGCGCCTTGAGTTCAGGGTGTGCCAGTGTCTCCGCTGCACTTAGCCGTTTAAACGATCCAACTGCTGTGCTGCGCCGGGCCTTCGTTATGCATGAGCTGCAAAAGTGGCGGCGGAATGGGTTAAATGCAGCCGGGATGGCTTATAAGCCCCGGGAAGACCTTGCTCATTTTGTTTTCATTTTTGGTGCACAGCGAAAATACAGAGGAGAGTTTTTTTTACAAGCAAAAATATCTTAAAAAGATTGATTAATTTTTAGATAGATTAAGAATTATTGGTAAGGTATTTGTAAATTAATTTTTTTAAATTCATTGAGTACTTTGGCTTACAAATCACAACATAAATGTCTAACATTACCTAATATCTGAAGACCTTTATCTATTCCCCTTTTAGAAGAACTTCTCTCGACTTACTTTCAGGCTAAAATTATCCCTTTTTTGCATACCTTTTCCTCAGTGAACCTGACTCTGACACATCTATTAAGACATTTAAATCTGTTCGCCACTTACAGCTAAGCGCGGCAGACAGCAGCCAAATCAGAGGCAGCTGCAGCAGCAGCAGCAGCAGCAGCAACAGCAATTCAACAGCAGAGCACTGGCGCCAGGTGACAGGATGACGCAAGGAGCTGGCAACGGCATCGGGAGCACTGTGCCGCAGGGAACACAATCGCAAGGCGACAACCTGCCCACTCCCCCGCTGCATACCAAATTAGACATACAGAGGATCCCGGAGGACGCAGGCGGCGGAGATGCCACACAAAACGCTGCAACAATAATTTTAACGCCGACATCATTAAATTTAACAAATACAACACAAAATGTTGCCGCCAACAATGCGGGCTCCGGCAACGGCTCCGGCTTGCCAACTCCGGGCGGAGTTCATGGCGACGAGTACAAAGGACCCCAGTGGTAAGTGAAAAGCTCATGTGGCCAGAACTCCGGCTCGGTGGCATTGTGCGGATTTGTGCTTAACCCTTTGAATGCACTTCCGGCGGGACAGCAGCGCCGCCATTCACACTTGCGTTTTTCGCATATCCGTTCGCCGCCTTTCGTTTTGTATTTTTGTATTTTGTATTTCTTTTGTGCGCCAACAATGTCCTTCTGGAAGTTGCCGCTGCACTAGGCAGCCGCGCGTGCTTCCGTTAGAGACGGGGCTGTGTTCGGTCCTGCTCCCAGCCAAAACCCATGTCCTCATGTCTCCTATACCCCGACGTCTAGTCAGCAGTCGAGCCTGATTTCCCGTTTTTTATTTCTTTCTTCTTTTTTTTTTGTTCTTTTTTGGCTGCGACACTTACTTTAATAGCTGGCGAAATGCCTTGCTGGCTGCAGGCGTTTATTCTCGTTGTTTACAACCACGCGGCGTATGAGTTACACTGTTACGTATTCCACCCGTGGGTGTTTTCATTGTGCTGCTTCAGCGGGTAGATGCCTTCCTTACTTGGATATCTTCAGCAGCAGGGCAAAGAAACTGTAGGCATTGTTGATGGTCTGCCAAAAATAAGTACACAAGTTAGTGTGCGAGCATAATTTAAATATCTTAAGTGTTTGCATTTAAGTTTTCCTAAGTTCTTTTTCACTTTGATTTAAAATTCGATATCTTAATTAGGACTATAAATTCAATAACTTATTCCGGCTAAGAGAGCTGCTCAATCATGTATAATGTTCACCTTTACGAAAATGGGCAATCCGATTTCAAAGAAAACCCCTGCCCGCACCTTGACCGGTCGCTTGAGGAACTCCATGTAGCAGTTGAGCAGCTTGCGGGTGCCCACTGAGTACTCCAGCCAGTTGGTGCCGAAGACGCTATTGGTCAAGGCGTTGGCGTGGAAGGTCAGCTCGTTGCCGTAGTAGCAGGGCAGGAAGATCTGGACGATCATCACGGCCACGAACTGCACGGTGGTAAGAAAGAGTCCAGGCCGCTGCTTGAAGCCCATGTGCACCAGCCGATAGGCGCTGAAGCAGATGATGAAGGCGCTTAAAACCACCTGCGACAGGACGTACGGAGAAACCAGCAGCTCGCACTCTCTCGTCAGCCGTCGGACCTTGGCGTGCAGCCGAAAGAGTCGGCGTAGCTCCGGTTTGGCCTGCTCTTCGGGGGCATTTTGCAGAACCTCCAGCCGGAGGCTCATCAGGCGGAAGAGCGAGGCGATCTGAAACATGAAGTAGCAGCCGAGGGTGTCGAGCAGAATGTTGGACAGGCAGCAGAGTGTCATGGCTACCACGTTGTAGCCCCAGGCGTACATGTAACGCTCCTCATTGCGCCACTCGAAGGGCACGTAATAGGCGAAGGGCAGCTCGTATTCCTCCTGGAAGAACACGCTTACATAACCCATTACGGCCACAAAGAGACTGCCTCCTATGTAGCCGTAGAAGATGCGCTGAAAATCCTTCTGGTTCCGCTGCCAGAATTTGACTTCCTCGAGATTACGCAGACTGTAGGCTGCATCATTCTGAAGCTCATCCAAAAAGTGAGCTGCCTCATCGCGTCGGTACCAAATGTTCAAGAGCTTGGTGACCAGGGCCAGCTCGGTTATGGACATGTAAAGGACCTGGCCAGCCTCCTCAAAGTCCGCGGAGGTAATGGCCTCGTACCACATCAGGGCTATATACGTAAACGTCAGCGGCAGGTGCAGTACAAAGGGATAAATGCGCATTATCCAAGACAAAAGGCCGCCTCCCTGCTCGCTTTTCCACTTAATGAGTCCCGTCCAGCGCTGGACCACAATCAGGAAGTTGATTGCAGATAAACGATCCGTAGACTCCATTTCAGTAACTCAAATTTACTTTACTTTACAAAGGGAAAACCCAGAGTTTTCCGGCTTATATAACCTCTGGGGATTCCAAAGTACTCGTAGGTCACCTTAGGGACACTCCTCTGATTGAGGCTGAACTAGGGCCGTGTTATTTTTCCTCTTCACAGTGGAACCTACATTTTCCGTTCTAGTTCGTGGATATCACAGGAAGAATGAGCTAGTGATATATCCTGCATTTGGAAAGCAAGGCATAAATGTAAGTGCTTTCCTTGACTTTTGCGGAACCGGTTCTTTTTGTGAGCTTAGTTCCTGCGCTGCTCCGTCCCTGATTGGTTTCGGTAATCAGTCAAAATATTTATACAATTAATGAGTAGGAGCAATTACAATAATTAGCTTGCTGACATAAGTATCCTGTTAATTGCTGGCCCCGTCTAAACGTGTGTGTCACGCAATTGAAAGTGGAGATGACTGGGGGAAAAAACCCCATACCAAACTTTAAATTTGGGATTTCCAAATCAGTGCATCGGGACCTGTGCAGCAGTGAACAGGTTTGTATTTGAGAATTCCTAGAAGGAGGGTTTAATTTATTTTTTGTAGGACACTTTTCGAGTTTGGAATTTAACTTGATATTCAGATTCCAATATGAATCGCACGAAACTTCAAAGAAATTCATAATGCAAAGAGTTTAGACATTGGTTTTTGGGTTTGCAGTAAAAAATTTGTGAGGGATACAAAAGATTCTATTGAATTACTCAAATCATATGCTTGAACTGGAAATGTAAATAAACTAAGCCAAAAATGTATTAATTTTAAATCGAAAAACTTTACTGTGTAAGTTTGCAATATATTTTATTGGCATTTTAAAAGCAAACTATTGAATTAAAAGTTTTAAAGCCCCTGCATTGCTGTGGTTTAATAATAGGTAATTTTGTAATATGATTCCGATACGTTTAATTTAAATTAAAATAACTAATAAACATAAATAAAAGAACATATTTTTACATTACATATATCGATGTTCAAACGTTACTTTATTAATTATAAAATGTATTATTTTATTAATAATTTTTTAAATAATTCAAGAGATCAGCCTGGCTCACTTCGAGACATTTAGTAGCAGGGCAAAGAAGCTGTACGCATTGTTGATAGTCTGCAGGTTAAAACAAATTTTTAAATACAAGAATCTCTGCAAGAATAAGAAACAGAAACCTTGACAAAAATGGGCAATCCAACGGCAAAGAAGTTTCCGGCTCGGATGGTGACCGGTTTCTTTAAATGCTCCATGTAGGCATTCAGCAGCTTCCGAATCGGGGTTCCACACTGCAGCCAGTTGGTGTGATAGACTTCGTTGGTCAGCTGGTGGGCATGGACGGTTATTTCATTTCCATAATAGCATGGCAGATAGATCTGTAGAATCATCACGCTGAGGAACTGCAGCATGGCCACAAACTGGCCGGGATTGTCCCGGATTCCCACGTGCTGCAGGCGATATCCGCTGAAGCAAATTATCAGAGCACTCAGGATGATTTGTGACAGAATGTACGGTGACACGATTTTCTGGCAGGTGTGGGTTAGCCTATAAAGATTATAACAAGTTAAGTTAAGGAAAAAGTTCCTGTTAAATTATGAAGAGACCTTCGCACACTCTGATGTAACATAAAGATGGAACGCAACTCGCGTCCAAAAAATGCCTCATCCTCTATGTTCTTGAGAGCTCTCAATCGGAGACCCAGCAGGCGGTACAGTAGGGATATGTGGAACAGGAAGTAGCAGCCCAGGGTGTCCAGGGTTATGTTGGAGATACAGGTGAGGGTCATGCCCGCCATGTCGTAACCATAGGCAAACCAGTATCCCTTTTCGGTCCGCCACTCAAAGGGCACGTAGTAGGCGAAAGGCAGCTCGTACTCCTTCAGGAAAAGTACTCCCGTGCAGCCGCTGTAGACCACTCCCAGGCTGATCAGTATGTAGATGTAGAAGAACCACTTGAAATAGCGCTGCTCCCGTCGCCAGAAATCCAGCTCGTCCTCCCCGCGAAGTTGATAGTCCGGGGCGTGTTTGAGCTCTTGCATCAGGTGCCAAGCCTCCGAGCGGTGGTGCCATATGCTCAGGATCTTCACCACCAGCGCCATTTCCGTGATTGACATGTAGAGCACCTGACCGGCCTGCTCCAGGTTGCTGGAGATGAAGGCCTCCAGCCACATGAGTCCGATGAAGGTGAAGGTTATGGGCAGATGCAGCAGGAAGCGGTAGTTGCGCTTCACGAAACCCGAGATGGTCCACTGCTCTCCTTCTCTCAGCGACCAGGGCCAGAGGCCAAATAGCTGCATGACCCGGAGAATCAGGTGCATAGACTCGGTCCGATCCTTGTGGTTGTCCATTGGTCCTCTTCCTGGTCGAGTTTTCTCTGTTCAGACTGCTTTTATACCTTCAAGTGGGCTTGGTAATTATCGGCAATTATGTGTGCATAACTTAGACACACGAAACTCTTGCTCTAATCGTTCTGGTCATAACACTTTTCAGTTTATTCACAATCTCCTGGTCAGTTGGTCAAGTCTATTCCACGTTTTTTTTAGGTGGCGCTACTTGGTTCGACACTGGGTCAACACTTCCGAGCATGTGGCTCTGCTGGCCATTTTCCTGGGCCTCTGGGCCATGGCCTGGGTTCTTCTGCCAGACTTCTCAGAGCCGCAGACAGTCATCATGCGCATTGCATTCCTCTTCGTGGGCGCCCAGATCTCCGGCATCCTGGTGACCTTTATCCACCTGCCCGACATGCTAGGCATGCTCTTCTTCGGAGTGCTGTACACCAATCTGGGCTTCGCCAATTTCCAGGGCTATCAGCGATTCGAGCTGTTTTTGAGGTAAGAAGAACGAGTGTTTTATGGAGATGCTGGTAATGTAATTTACCCTCTTCAACAGGGAAATGGCCCTGATCAACATCATGCTGCTTGCTGGTCTGGGACTGGACGGGGACGCCTTTAAGCGGCTGTGGTTCATGATTCTCCGCCTGACGCTGCTGCCCACAATAGTCGAGGTGGCGGTCATTGCCGGACTGGCCTACCTCACCCTCTCAATGCCCTGGCTGTGGGGCATCGCTTTGGGGTGAGTGAGGATAGTATATTTTCGTATGGACCTGGTGCAATGTTAACATTACAGTCTGGTCATAACCGCCGTCTCCCCGAATGTGGTCGTCACCGTGATGCTGAAGTTGAAGGAGGATCGCCTGGGCCTCAACAGCGGCATCCACACGCTCATCTACGCCATGACCACATGCAACGATGTGGTGGCCATCTTCATGTTTGGCGTGATAATCAGCGTAATATTCTCCACAAGTGCGTGCCACCCGCCGAGCCATGAAAGCAGACTTGACTAAGCCCCATCCCCAATCCCTTCGATTTCCACTCTGTCTTGCAGCCTCGCTCACCCAACAAGTGCTGCAGGGACCCATTGGCATCGGGATTGGACTCGTTTTTGGCTATCTCTACGGCACTATGCTCCAGTACTTGCCGTCCCGCAACGCGGTAAGCATTCCGGCCAGACAAAGGCGCGGACCCAGACGCAGCTCGTCCTCGTTCGCGTCGTGGAGCTGCACTTAAAATGCACATTCAGTGAACACTTAGACACTCAATCAGCGCATTTAATGATGCAAAACGCGCGCAAGTCCCAAGTGGCAGGAGGGTGGTGGCGGGCGGTGCTCTGTGCCATATGTACAGGCCGTCGTCGATGACTGCACTGAACAAAAATGTCCTCAGAAATCAGGAATATTTTACAGAATCGTATATGGTTCATAATAGAACTAGGACTTTTCTAATAATTACAATATTAGTAGGGCAAGTTTCATGCAAGTGAAAGAATATGCAGCTAAAGAATTTCTTTAGAGCAAAGTTTTTCTGATTTAGATGTCAGAATTTCGCCAAGTGTCGCATCCCTTCTCTCCACGCCGTCCAAGCGATTGTTTGTGTGGGTGCATTTTGCATAAAAAGACACTTACATGCACAACGACTACAACGACGACGGAGCTGGCGACATTTGCGACGACAGTTACTGCCAGCATCTATGTGAAGTTATGCCGGGACGACGGGATGCCAGGATGCCAGGATGCCGGGGACATCGAGGCAGTGCAGCCGCAGCGAGAGCCACAAAACTCATTGCCGCAACTTACACCGCTAATGGCGCGCATAATCAAACGCCATGGGTGGTGCTCTGAATGCGCTGCAGTGCCACCCACCCTTACTCCCGCCTCACACACACATCGGCTTCTCATAACTTTTGTTTTCTGCAAGTCGCGCTCGCCTTTGCCATCGTCAAGTGGCATCCACATCCGCATCCACGCAGTGCTGCAGTTTGTACAAAAATTTCACGCTGAGCGTCGTTGAAGTTGCGCCACTTGCATCCAGCCCTGGCCTCCCCAAAACCACCCCCTGTAGCACACACACACAGCCACAGCTTGGGGCTATTCACAGTGCGCTGTCAGCATCAAAGGGGGGCGCTGTCACCAGGCCTCGGTTCATGCCGCAGCTTCTTTTCGCATGTCATTGCAACCGCCTTTATTTTATTATTATTACGCAGTCTCTTGTAATTTGGCATTCAGCGCCACCTTCGCCACTTATTTCACTGGCGCCCGCTGACAGTATTTTTCAATAAGATATTCGAGGAAAACTTCGCTAGGCTCCGGAAACGGAACGTATCGCTAGAAAAGTAGAAAATTAAAAGTCCTAGCGAGACGGAAAAGTTCAGGTTCCCCTTAAATAACGACTAACGAAGCTAAATCGAAACCAATTTTATGCAATTTTTGTGCTAGCAGCAGTTTAAACCTAACACAAAACCCTTAGCCAAAGGACAGAGCGTAAACTGGTAGGTAACTAAGGAAATCACCGGGAAAATTAAAAGATCTCAATCAGAAATTCAACACCAGCCACAAGAACTGACAAGTTGACACTGCAGCCGGTTAGTTACAAAATATCAAAATATTCCCGTGGGAGAAAACAATGTCGCAAGCCAGATTTATCAGATCTAAATCGGTGTAGATAGAAGTCATTTTGGTACAATTTTAGAGCTCGGAAAAAATTTTGGTAAGCAAACAAAAGCAGACCGGGAGGACGACGGCTTTTCTTTTTTTTTTTTTTTTTTTGTGCACAAACTGCAGCCCACGTTGCGTATACGCAACCTGACCACACCAAACACAAACAATGGACGGAGACGGGATAAAAAAGCGAACAAGTTTCCATCACAGTTTTGTAAAGTGATTTCGTTTTTTTTCCTGCTTTTTTCGTGTTGTTTGTTTTTTTTTGCCTACATGCCTAACTCACCTGTTATGGCATTCACTCTCTTCATATCTGTCTTGTGCTCATCCTTGCAGACCTACGCCAATGGGCTGCGCTTCGTCCTGACCATCTTGGGAGGCACCATCGCTGTGATGGGCAGCCGCGTCATTGGCTATACGTCGGCCGGCGCCCTGGGTTGCGTAACGACAGCCTTTATTGCAAGGATTGGCTGGAGGCGGGAGGAGAGCAAGCTGACACCACAGCAGCTGCAGGCCCAGCAAATTGTAAGTATTCAAGCACTGCTAAAAATAATGCAATAAAAGTCTTTCTTTAGGCTTTAAACTAGACTTTGGTATAAATTATTTTGTAGTTACTTTTAGAAGTCGTACTCTTCAGTTAGTCTAATTAATGTTGCATTAGTTAACCCAGTTAAACAGGGACATTATTATTTTCTTCCGTGAACAGCATCTGGACCTGGTTCGATCGGCTGGCGCTTTGTGCCCGGGAGTGCGTTGGATTTGCCTTCACCTTGGCGTTTCTGAGTGCTTTTGGGGCATTGAGCCCACCCGCTCTTTTTCTGACTTGTGTGGGTTTGGGTTTGGGTCAAGAAAAATGCTCACTGGCAATAGTACCATTTTTTATGTCTGTTTTCCTTTCGAGCGGCTGCAGCCATAAAAAGCGCCTGTATGTGCGGGATTTTTGCTAGGTAATTTGTGACATCACGTCCTTGTCCCATGTCAGAGTCGACTGCTGGTCCTCGATTTGTTTCGAGCAAGTGTTTTTCTTTGGCTCTCTCCATTTACCGTTTACCTTTTACCTTAAACTTTTAACCCAGATGCTGGGCGAGCACTCGACTTCCAAGGCAACGCTCCGCACCGAAAGCCGATTGGCGAATTGGCTTTCTGGGCAGCTCCTGCGCTGTGTCTTGGCCAGTTGATTTAAATGGTCCTTGGGCGGTGGAAGCTGAGGAAAACATGACGAGAACGCACGGATCTAATAACAAACCATTGATTTCTCTTGCAGGCAAGTGTGCCCAAGCGCCTGGACCTCCTGTGGAAGTTCCTCAAGCCCGTCTCCTTCGCCCTCATCGGCAAGGAAATTAATTTCAACGTGCTGGAGGGCCATGTAATCGGTTATGGGGCCTTGTTGGTGCTCGTCGGAAGTTTGGTAATTAAAATGGCCGCCGGAGGCGGGCGCCTGCAACCGGAGGTGGTGCAGCGCTCGCCCGGCCACTTATTTAATTTCTTTCGGTTCCCATTCAGTTTGTGTCGGGAATACTCCGCCAAGCCACGGGTCCCCAAGGCTCGGCGCCAGCCCTTGCCGATCCCCTCCCAGTCCCGTTCCATGGAGACAAAGAGCGAGTACAAAATCCGGGAGTGGCTGAGGAAGGGGATGGGAATGGGGGCAAAACCGAAATGAAAATGTTCTGGCACCGCAATGCAAATGTTACCTGCACACACAACTGAATACGGAAAACCGAGGGGCAGGAAAAAAAAGCAGCAGCCCGAGATGACCACTTTCTTGTTCTTGTTTTCAGTTTCGCTTGGCTTTTGCATATTTATCCACATATGGCGGAAATCTGTCGAGAAAGGAACGTGCCTACATTACAATTTCCGGTTTTCCCAAAGCAACTGTCCAAGTAAGTTTCCCGTTCCGCGTGTCATGTTGTTGCGGTTGTCCCGTGCCCCCGCTCCTGCCGCGCTCCCTCAATTTTCCCTTGCCATTTCCCATTTCCCATCCTTTGTCTCCTGGCCTGGTGGCGCTTTTTATTTCATTGCCGGCCATTTCACTCTCTTGCCACTGGCAGCCTGGCAACCCGGCAACCCGGCTACCCGGCAGCCCTGCAGCTCGGCTGTCCGTCGTCCTGGTGTTTCCCCATGCTTAAGTTATACACGTATTTGCAGGTCATGTTCTCTTGGCCAGAGTCATCGCCGCCGAAGCTGCCACTGCTGCAGTTGGCATGCCATCCCTTTTGTTTGCAGTTTAACCGCAAACGGACATTTTGTTTATGTCGCCTGGCCAGGAGTGTGTGAGCGCCTGGCGAGTGTGTCGGTGTGCGTCTGTGGTTGCCAGAAATTAAAATGTTCCGCTGGCTTACTTATTCGCCATCCTGTCTTGCTGCCCAGGGAAAAAATAGAGAACCCTGTGGCGGAGGTCACATGTGTGGCTGCTAAACTTTTCCCTAATATGCGGCGCATATTTCATTGTCCCCTTTTTGTACTGATTTAATTAAAATTGTACAGCACAAACCGTGCTTAAGCTGGTCTTTGCGCATATCACTCATACGCAGCGGTGACCGGCGCTTTATATGAGCCATCTAAACGGATCAACTCCCATCTTTTCAGGCTGCCCTCGGCCCGGTGGCTTTGGACTTGGCCCGAGCTGCTACCACGGCCAACAGCGATCAGCTGGCACTGGCCAGCAATGTCCTCATCATCTCGGTGCTGGCGATTATCTTCACAGCTCCATTGGGCGCCATACTCATGCTGCGCCTCGCTCCTCACTGGCTCAAGCACGGCGATGCCGTGGAGGCAGTGGACTCCCCGACCACGCCCACGCCCACGCCCACGGCCACGGCCACGGGCCAGGTTAACGCATTCAAGAGGACATAGCAGCTGGAGGAGTGACCCCACGGATCTGGTGCTGACCCTTCGCCAAAAGTTGTAATCCAAATGTGCCGATGCCGCACTTAGCTAGCAATCCTCTCAGTACTTATACTTATGTGTACTTAGTCGCAATCGGTAAAACGCAGTGCAAATAAAAAAAACTGCTTAAAGTTACCAGCTTTTGTTTCGTTTTACTTACAGTAGACACCGAATAGGTGTCACAACTTTAGGTAAATATTTCATCGGAATATAAATTTGTGAAGATTAACTTTAGAAGATTATAAAAATTGTTTTGCCAGGTGAAATCCTCTGATTCGCCATTTAAAACCCAACGTATTTATATAAAATTATTGAATAGTAATTTATAATAATTTAATATTTTTTCTTATTAAGAATCATTGGCAAAAGGAAGGGTATGCAAACTTCGGATGTAAGCTTTTTAAAATGAGGTAAGTTCTTAAATTTCTTTTCCATTCCAGCCATACTCGAGGTACCTTTTTTATTGGGCTAATTTCCCAGTTATTTGCTTACTTGTCCCCAAATTTCGGCGAATTAACAAAGTTTAGTCTTAATCCTGAAGGACTAGCACCCCAAAAGGCCAACTTGAAAAAGTGTCCCGCAATCTGAGCGAGGGATTTTATTGTTTTTCCCTGACACTTTGGCAAAAGAAAAGCTTTTTCGGCACCTAATTATGACGGGATCTGTGTTAATCCCAGGCTGGAGCCTTTGCTAATTGATTTTATAATTAATTTTCGGGGCTTTAAACGCCAGAGTAGGGTCCTTGCGTCATGTCAAATCAATCCGAATTAATGATTGACAATTGAACAAGCTGTTACTGCGAGTTAGGGCCACTCAAAGGCTTTCATCCTCCATTCGGCGAGTTGGTCAAGTATATAAATGAACCCGAAATGATTTTGTTATTTTCAAAGAGCCCCATAGTCTTCCTTTTCCCATTTTCGAAGTCTCTCCCTCTTTGACGTATTTTTACGCCTGCTGCTTTTGTGGCAAGAGGAGAGCTTCGCTCCGAGCTGAAAAAAAGCAGGTCCGAAAGCAAAAACACAAAATAATGGCTAAGAGAAGAATGCCATTTAATTGAAAAGTGATTGTGGGGCCAACCAAGGAGTTTTTCAGCCTCCCACCACCCACCGGACGATGTCGCCGAGCAGCTGCAGCATTTGCAATGCAAAAGGCTTAGAATGAACTTGATGTCCTGGCTGGTCGCCTTTGATGCTCTCGTTGCCTTGGTAGCTCCTGCGGCCTCTCGCATGACAGTCGTTGGTGCAGTGAAAAAGTCGATGTATTACTTCTTGATAGGCGAGTGTTTCTGTTGAAAAATATGGTACTGTAAATGGTACAAATTGGTAAGAAGAAAAGGGAGACTGTTAGGAATTCTGAGTTCCAAGTTATTGGAAAACCATGTTTGTCACCTCATTCAATAGGCTAGTTATTTAAAGATACTTACTTACAGTGATGGATGGGCATCAAATAATTTATATAAAAAATATATTTGTATCCTTTTAGTAATGCTACTAATTATTATCTCTAAAGCTGCTACTGCATTTCGCCCTGTGTAATAGCTAAGCTTCATCTGTGGCCCGGTTGAGTGAATGCTGAAAGGAATGAAATTAATAGACGGCAAAAGCGGACAGAGAGCGAAGAGAAAAACTTATCATTTTTATTATCTGGCAGCTGCGCATATTTGTACCCTGCATGCTCCCTCGCTTTCCCAATCCCTGATCCCGTCTCTGTGGCCTTTGTGCCGCTCGGAAAAGAGTTGAAATTGAAGGTAAATTAGTGTTATTAAAATGGCTGCACAAAAATAATTGCGCAACTAAATGAAAATTTTAATGAAAATTCTTTGGTTTATTTTCTATTTGCCTTTCCCCGCATCCTATTCTTTTTTTGTCTCATTTTTTATTTGTACCTTTGCCTTTTCATTTGCATTTGCCCGAGCTCTCTGTTATTAGTTGCATTGTTTTCGCAGTTGATGTCCGTGCAATTAGCATAATGCAAAAAGCATCTGCGCTGCCAGGAACGGAGAACGACGAACGGAGAACGGCTGCGGATTTTAACTTGACCTGGAAGCCGCAAGAGAATTATAATGAAGTGCGTACCCGGATTTCCATTCCGCAAATACCCAGCGATTGAGTTATGTTCGCATCGCATGCGGCCTGGCGCATCAATTATGCTGCCACCGGCATAATCCTTCAAAACTCATTGCTCTTATCGGGGCCATTGAAATGCCAGCGGCCATAGATCAACCTTATCAGCGCAGCCAAAGCATTTTCCTGTGCCAAATAAATTCCAGCAGTTTATTATTCTAATTCGCATGCCGAATTCCGGCAGAAAAAGAACGCCAGGCACGTCACCACCTGGCCACCCAGCTTGCCACCCACACACGAAAAATACGGAGAAAGCACCTCCCACAGACAGCCAGCCGATACGGCGAGAAAGGAGTTGTGCGAGTGGGAAACGAAACGAAATCAAATCAAAAAGTTCACAAAAATGCCAAACCAACAGAAATTAAGTTATAAAATTTTAAGGACTATGCGCAGTTTAATTTCCAAATGCCATGCCACCACCCACTGCCCCACTGCCCAAAGACACACAGGTGGGCGACTCTCCCCGGGCTCGCTGGGACTCGCAGCTCAAGGACTCGAGGGCTGGCTGGGCGAAAGCGTATTGTGGTTTTTGTTATGCGCCGATTACCATAAAAACAAGCTAAAGAAAGTTGCGTCCTCCTCGCCAGGCATCGCATTCGCATTGCCTTTTGCCTTTCCCTTGACGTCGCGTCGTCGGAAACGGAAATCAAGAAAACAAAAAGAATGAACCCAAATGAAGTCAAACCTGGCGCCCGCTCCTTCAGTTAATAAAGTTAGTTGCGTTTGCCTTGACGGCGAAAGTTTTGAGTTATAAGCGCGCAAATTATGGCTTACAACAAAGCCAGCCAGTCAGCCAGCCAGCCGGCAAAAAACAGCCAACAATGCCGAACAAAGGAAAACAATTAACATGACGAAGACACATAAAATTTCCACTTCCAGTCCTGCCTCAGTTGTAGTTGTTGGGTGCGTCGAATTAGCAGTTGTATTTGCTGGCTCGAAATGTGCGTCAATCACGTGATGGGACCCGCCCTCAGTCCTCGGAAAATCCCCGAAAATTTCCACCTTCCCAGCAACTCTTGTCTGCCTCTTGTTGTTTTGTTAATTTTAATACATGTACTTTTTATCGCTCGGCATTCCGCGGCAAGCTGCTGGCTGAATTAAGCCATTTGTTAGCTGTATCTGTGGCTAAGCTCTGGCAGCTCCGCCCGCCCTCTCACCTAGAGGGGGAGGAGGAGGAGGCTATCAATGCCAGTGCCGGGTTTCGGGCCACAGGTCACAGCACATCACAGTTATTTTCGTGTAAATGGCATATTTTTTATGGCTTGTCGCTGGCGTCTTGTTCCTCGCGCTGTAATTAGACAAAATTGTTGGCTGCCACGACTCCGCCCAACTCCACGCCCACCAAAAAGTAACCCCAGTTCCCATTTCACCAGTTCACGATTGTTCATTCAGTCCTCAATTCAGCCACTCGCTGTGGAGTCTCTGGGCCGCCGTTGTCCTGCCGTTGGAGGTGTATTTGACACTTGGCGTGTCGGGATAGCGAAAATATTATTCCCGACCAGCGACCACTCACAGGGGATTGCACTGAAAAAAAATCCCATTGCACTCATCAGGGAAAATTTTATTATTCATAGTTTTTGTTTCAAAAATAATTTTAAAATAATTCAAATTTGATTTTCCCTGCTTAGTCCTTTTGTGAAGTCTTCAAAATACCTTCCAACGAATTTCCTGGCATACAAAACACAGAAAAAGGTTTTCAAAATATTTTTTTACTGTGTCGAACTTGGGGATGATCGTTGCGCAACTGCTGCTCGTCGGGTTTTATTGTGATTATTTAGAGTATGCATGTTTATAAAGGGAAATTCCACGAGTATAATTATGCAGTAAGCACGTATCACGAAGCTCGGCCACTAGGTGGGACAGCCACCCCTACCAGATTTCACGGCAGCGTCCTCGGTGGTCGGGCAGATAGCCCGGCTGGCAGGGGAAGTCGATCATGGCCACCTCCATGATTTTCTCGGTGACGGGTTGACCGGCTGCGGGCGGCACTCGCGCCGCCTCGTAGGCCTCCCTCACCTGCTGCTCGTCCAGCTCGACGCACTGATTTGGTTGGCCGCGGGTCTTCTGGTTACCGGGACACTCGACCAGCTTTAGGCAGTACTTGAGGCAAGGACGCGGAGCTGGCACCTGGGTGAGCTTCTTGCTGCAGGTGAAGTGAGCCTGGCAGCCAGCCTCGATAGTGGGCACATTGTTGTTGACAAAGAACGGACGCCGTGGCTCCTCTGTGGTTGTTGTAGTTGTGGAGGAGGTTGTGGATTCGCGATGGAAAAGTCTACCGAGGAGTCCGCCCTGCACGGCTGTGACTAGGAGGGCCACCAGGAGGAGGAGCTGCTTCATCGCCGATGTGTTTACGCCTTGACTGTCGTTTGACTATAGAGTGGAGCCAGCTTCCATGAGCGGAGATCCGCGGCAGTGCTTCGATAACCTCTGACCCAGGTGGGAGAGCGCCCCCAGATAAGCCCACTGCCCGCATGCAGACACTTTCTCACACATTAGTTTATAATTCGAGGGAGTTTTTATTTCATTTTCGGTCGGCTTTAAATTGGTTTATCACAAAATTCAACTGCATTTGAGGTGTGCGGCGGGCTGAACAAGCGGCGGTGGCAGCGGCAGACGCACATTTTGGCAAATTTGGCACAGGAATTGAATTATCTGCTCTCTGTGAACCGCAAAATTGTATAAATAAATATTAGTCAATTCGGTATTTCATACATGCGTACGCATAATTTCGAGCTGCCAGGGGAGAAGCCGAGGGCGAACCGAAAACTGACAGTTTACTATAATGGAATATAAGTCGGGCAGGAAACGCGCTCGAAAATCGAAGCGCTTGTTCAATGATAATGCCTATGAATTGTGAATTGCGCTTTAAGTGGCTTTAATTGATAAGAAATTGTTTGGGCGAGAGCAGATCTAGGTGAGCAGATCCCGTGGGTGCTTCACGCTCTCAGCTGGAGACAGATAAGATTCCTAATTGGATTTATAGGTTGGCATATTTTATAATTTATGCGAGCTTTTGAATACTCTTTAATATAAATGTAAATTTAAATGTAATTAACAAATGGGTATTATTTTATTACCTACCAAAATTTGAGTTGTGAATGCTTGTTATTTCGATCCTTTAAATGTTAAAATTTATATAAGCCTATCTCTTAATTTACGCAAATTTGTAATAAGCGTATGTAGCCACAGATTAGGTCCATTTATGTCAGGGCTTCGCAGGAACATGTCTTGCACTCATGGCTCATTGTGTACCATCAATGGACGACCACGAAGCATCCGAACAAAGCAGACCGCTAAGCTCCTGTCCTGCTGGTGACTTCACAGATGGGGCCTAATGAAGCAGCTCATCGCTGTGTCGGCCACTCCTTTGAACGGGATCCGAGGAGGCTCGGCCCTATCTAGGCGCTGGCAGCAAACTATTTGAATAATTGATATTAATTGCTGCCAAGAGCTGTCAAAATTAATTTGTGATGTGTTTTCAAAGCGAGATTATTGATGATGATTACGGCCCGGCCCTAATGAAAGCATCGGCTAATGGAAGTGGAGGCGCTGTGGCAATCGAGACGTTCGACAGTCGGCAGATGGGCAGCCGCGTCGAGTAGTTGGTTGCAACTAGTTCGGAGTTATCCCAGGGCGGCATTAATTAGGCTCGGACTCGGGAAATTGATTCGCCTGGGACGTGGCCAAGTTGGACCACCCATTGTCTGGATGGGAAATCGCTTAATATGTATTAGCATTTATTGACTGGCAAAGTTTCCGAGCGAGGAGAGAAAAGAATGCTAAGACAACAGCAGTCCGGAAATTGCCAAATACTGATACTTCCGCCGGAAATAAGTTCAATTCTCGTTGTTCACGCCGCTCCGAAAGGGCGGTGGTCCAATGGCCCCTCAACCCAAGGTGGGCCGCCCTCGAGTAAATTAAGTTAAGGTCGGAAAATGAAGGACAACGCCGACCGGGCGCCGCTTCTTCGGTTATCGCCTGGAACACATTTCACATTCGTCGTAAAGGCGACTTAATTGCCGCCCACTCCCCGGTTCACAGCACTCTGCACAATAAACAGATCATAATCTGGCTAAAACTATCAATTTCAGGCCAAACAGAAGGGAATATCTCAATCGGCGGCAAAGGAGCCAGCTTAAAAGCGGACTGCTGCTGGGCCGAAGGACGAAGGGCGACAAAAAACAAATGAAAATGCTTTACAACATAAAAACAAGTGGAGGACGGGACGCCATCGGGATGCCGGAGCGACGGCAACGATGTGTTAACACTTAGGAGGACGACCGAGCAATGGCCGGGTGACAATGGAGGAGACAGCCGAAATCCTTCGATAGGTTCTGCTGGATAGCACTGTGCGTCCTCATAGATTTACGCACACTTAAGCAGCGTTTACTCAGTCCTCAGTTCTCCGGCTTCAAATAGTCGTATAAATTGTTCGGCAGGCGCAACTGTAGCCCCGGCATTTTGTTTCTGCTTCTCTTTGTCTTTGGCTTTCGGTTGAACTGCTGTCCGGAGTCCGCACGGAGTTCCACGGGAAGAAGGAGAAGGAGGAGGAGTAGGAGCACTTCCGGGGCGTGAATGAAGTGCCATGTTCTCACGCTCACGCATCTGCCAAGTGCCTGCCGGCCCACATGTCGTATGAGTTTTATGTCCCTCTGTTTATATGACTGTCTCTGTGCGCTCAATCGTTTCTTAGACACATTTATTTGCTCTGCCGCTGCCGCTGCTGCTGCCTCGGCTGCTTGCCGTTTTCATCGTCGTCCTTGCTGTTGCTGTTCCGTTTGTTAGTTTAACAAATAAAATTAGTGCTATAAACATTCGTTTGCCAATGTCTCTATACGTGCCAGCTTCTTCTTTTCGCAGCAGCAGCCGGAGGGAGGGAACGCCATTAAAGTGATGGTTTTAAAAATGTGTTAATAAATATATAGAATGTATATCCATGTCTGGGAAATGTTTAAGTAGTATAAATCATTTAACTTCCATGATCTTAATCTTGGACCCCTTGTCTGACTACGCCACTGACGTCTTCTTTATATTTGTTTACACAATCGCAACTCTTTGCCACTTCATAAGTTTTTTTTATTCTGTTGTTGTTGCCGCTTTTTGTGTCCCATCCAGTTTCCTGGGGGATTTATTGCCACAGCGAATCTGTTGGTATCACAAGGGGTTAGAGGCCAGCAGAGTGGGTCCAATGGAGATGGAAGCCAGAGAAGGACCGAGCTTGTATCCCATTTCCGGCAGATGACTCGGATGTTTGTTTTAGCGGCGGCATTCCACTGTGTTGCAGCTCCATCGCAGCCAGTCCCACATCGCGGCGATATTTACTGTTGCGATTCGGTCCTAGCTGCTGGAAATATCTATTAAATTTCTTTTATATGGGCGGCATATCGAAACAAATGCATTTTGCGCACAAATAGCCAGCGGGCAACATAAAACATAACAAAAGATGCTCAAAGGTAAACACATTGATAAACAGACAATACGTGGGCGGGAAAAATGAGTAGGTGGCGTAGCTGATACTCTCTAGGTGATATTTAAGAAGCTAAGTTTGAGCAAAAAAATTAGTACTTTATGAATTATTATATGTTGAGTAAGAAACACAAATTCTATAATTATTTTAAGTTGCTTAAAATGAGACTATGAGAGCATTGATTGAAATTTTAAAGGGCTCCCAAGTACGATTTTCCGGACTCAATTTGGAGTTAACAACAATGTCAGTTCCAAAGTAAACATCAAGAGCTGTATACCCTGTATACCCAAAGAGCTTGAGGAGCTCTGCAATTTATTTTTTCTGACAGCAAAGAACACTTTTCTCGGTAAGGAGGTAATCATGTCGTTGAACTCATCTATCGTGCCTTTAATGGGCCATTTTTGGGTGCAAGAGCTGCTCAGCCCAAGGGCAATACTCTTTTTTTTCCAAGTGCGCCATTGTCAACCATTAAAATGGCCTCCTGCCGGCGACCAAATTTATTCAAGAACCTGAGCTCGAATGCCGCCCACATACCACCTACATGTATGGGCACTGGTGTATGCGATTATATATTTTCAATTTCAGTTACACACCCACAGCCATCCGAGCAGTCAGGCACATAATTATAATTCGCTGTGCAACAGCCACTAAATTGCAGAGTTCTCACATAGAAAAACACAGAAACGAATTGCTGCAAATAAATTCTATTATTATCGCAATTGAATTGAATTTGCGATAAAACGTAAAAATAATTCGCATGTTGCACATGACCGCAGAAGCGGCGGGGAATCGATACAGTTTTCGATGGTCCGGTCTGGCCGGCAAATCTCAGCAAGGAGGTCCTAGTCCCAGTCCCGGATCCGTAGCATGTTCCTGTGTGTTGTAATCCCTGCCAAAGCGATTATAGTTTTTGTTTGAATTTTGAATGCGCACACGGGAGCGGGATCTGCTGTATTTACATTGATGCACTTTAGCCGCATTTTAATTGGATGCTAACTGCCCCGGCACACGGCCAGACCTGCACACAGTTGGCCGATTAGCGCCCAGTGGAGTCCGCAGTTACTCTATTTCCAATTCGAATGCAAATGGAGCTGGTCGGCGGCAGGAGAGCGATAACAAAGGGTTAGGTTCGCCTAATTTTGCCGGCCGTGCGGTAAATTTTCCGGAGTCCGGACCCCGGCTTCGATAGCTGATTTGTTTCCCATAATTGTTATTTATTTTAGTTATTTTTTGCAGCGCCCATTGCCGTATAATTTGTCACCGCTGCCCAGTCGGAAAATCCGTTTTAGATATAGATTCTGAAAGGCAAACAAATTGGTGTGTTTTATGGGCCAAGCGGGGAGAGGGATGTGTTCGCTGGCTTAAAAGCTAATTACGTTTTATTTGAGCCGCCATTTCTGGGTAAATATTTGAGCGCTCATTAGGGTTCCTTCGCTGGAGAGCCAGAGCCCCTCCTCTCACCTTTCCCCAACAGTTGTGCCTTCTCCACTCACTTGGTTTCACACTTGCCCGCATTGAGGGAAAAATCGAGCCGCCATTCAGAGCCCAGCCTCACTTGAGTTCAATTAAAACCGCACTTGTAGTTGTTTGCACAACAAACACACTCGACACACACTCGGCCAACTGGCCAAGCAACCGAGCTGCGTGGCCTGACCACGCCCCTCCCCCTCGCCGCCCATAATGCGGAGCGAACTTTGCGCCAGAGAGTCAAAGGCTCCTCGTTCAACGCATCGCAGCGCAGTCATTGTTGGCCATTGTTTAACAATTAACCGCAAATTGAATGCAATTAAATAAATAACGGTGTTGAACCTTTGTGCAAACGATGTAGGCACGTGTACGCGACGCCGAAGTCGCTCCAGCTCTTAACCCTCATACATACATACAAACATATATATATAGATATGTACATATGTGTGGCATATATGTATTTATAGGCGACTTTGTAGGGGCATGTGTGCTCCATCGCAGTGCAAATACACGCACCAACTCACCACACACTCACCCCACTGGCGCGCGTATGTGCGTTGTACAAACGAAATGAAATATTACGTATACGTCACGTCGGTCCATTGGCCAGCAGGCAAACACACAGGCACAATGGCCGTCGTCGAGCTGAAGTTGCCTGCTGGCCGCGTATTTGCCAAAGTTATTGTTGTATTCGATCCGCAGCAGCGCACCATTGCCAGCAACACTTTTGCAGTATAATGTATAGAAAAATGCCACCATCACCTACAATAACACTTACCTACATAGAAATTGTAGAAAAGATATATTGTAGAAAAGATATATTGCTATAGAAAGTTATTTTAAAAGCTTGCTCTAAATAATTTTAATTTTAATCAAGCCTTAAATATATTCCAAACCATTCCTCCATAAAAGAAACAAAGTCATTTGCCAAAAAGCAATCACTGGCTAACATTTAAGCACAGAAAAAAAAAATGGGGCCAGTTGTTATCCGTTGGGACAACTGCAATCGTTAGCCCTTAGAATCCGGCACACTTCCAATTGCAGCATAAAAAAGTACTCTTTTTTTCCACTGAGATTGCTGGGACTCTATTAACCCAACTGCAGCCTGCAAGTGCCCAGCGCCAGTCGAAGTGCAGAACAATTTATTGTAACGGCAGGCGGGCTGGAAGGCTAACAAGCGAAATGCAGGCAGTAGGAACGCGGCCAATTAATCGCAGCACCCTTGCAGACCGAGCGATAAAAACACCCCGGCCGGCACTCGGCACCTCGGCACCTCGACCCCTCTCGTCCACAAAGCCCGGGTCGAGCGCACTTAAAGCGCATAAATGAGTAGTTAAAAGATTGCCACACACTTTGCATTGATTGATGGATTTGCTTTGTTCCCATTGAAGCCATTCGAGGCCAAGAGCCAATTGCTAGGGTTTGACTCGTCGTGGCTGGCCGGGGGCAGGAGCGGTGCAGTTGGCAGGGCAGAGAGGTTTACCGGCCAATTTGACACTTTTTATTGAGCTGTTTTGTTTTGTCATCGGTGGAAAAAATTTCAATTTGCTCAGCGGATGGGTTGCCAGGACATGTGCACGCAATCTAAAACTTGTATGGCGACGACACTGCACCCGTTGCTTGTGTTTCAATTTCGCTGATTGTCTATTTGCCAGGACCACATTCACGTTCCACATCGAGTCGAAAAAAGAGCCAGCTACATTTTGGCGTATTGGCAACGGCAAACAGGGCTCACCGCGGAGCGAGTATGAAACACGAAACGCAAATGTTAAATGTCAGTAAGACATGCAAAGTTATTGTCACACATTGCGGCATGTTCGATGGCGGTGGCGGTGACGGTGACGGCAAGGATAATGCCGGGATTCTATTATATATTTGGCCACCCCAGCAGTGGCAGCAGCATTGATTGACTTTCATTTGGCGGGACCCTTTGAATCTCAAACTGCTGGCAAAAGGACCACCTCGACGGCATCACCTCGTGTGTTATGACAATTTATTGCCTGGTGTTTGACGAAATTGAATAGCCCGGCGTTGGATATTGTTGGCTGTGCGACGTGCGACGTGCGGTGGTGATGGAAATTGGAAATTGAAAATTGTTTGCAGCAAATGGAGTGGCAACAAAAAGCTTCAGTCCGAAAGGACTGAAAGGCGACTGTGATGTAATTGAATTGCCTGCCATTAGGCGACAGAGTCGCACCTTGGCCTGCCCCAAATATGAACTGCTCACTTGCAGCCTAATCATTTCAGAGCTCGACTGAACGGGAGCCTGAATCTGGTGAAGCCCAGAGCTGAGTTGGGGCCGTATTTAAATCGACCCACACTGAGAATTCCTTTGAACTGTCAACATGACCATTTCACGTCTTTTGTTCGCTGCCAGGTCCTTTCTTATTCATGCGAAACTTTCACATTTCGGCAAACAAGAAGTCAAATTGAAAAGTTTTTATTTTGTCAACAGCGCAACAGAAACAGAGAAAAAGTGAAATTAGAAGCCGCGACTGGATGGAAAGTGAAACAAAGTTGGCCAATTGTGAGCTGTGCCCCCTGCTCCCTGCTCGCAACTCGAGCAGAACAAATATCGGCCAAGTCGAGCGTACACATTAAAGCTGAGATTTCAAAATTCCAATTTAAATTTTATATTTTCTCAGAGCGCGGAATTACCTCCTAATTGTGACAACTAGTCTTGCATCGATGGCAATTAGTTTTGCTCTTCTGCATTATTTGCATTATTTGCAGTCTCAAGATGTCAGTGAAGGCAACGGCAGCAAAATGATGGCAAAGACAGAGGCAGATAAACTGCAGCTTGGGAGGCAATTATTATTCCTAATTATCCTGGAAGGGGCTTTGCTAAAGGGCCAGTCCGAGCGCCCAAGCCTGTCACTTCTCCTGGCTACTTGGCTCTCCTCCTGGCCGAGGACGAGGACGAGGACGGGCCGAGGCCGAGGCAATTATGCAAACTCGGGTGACCGAACAGTCACAACAAGGCCAAGATAAGGAGAGAGCGGGCCATATCTTTCCCCCGTTGCTTTCTTTCTTTTTTTGGCTTAGCTCTGGCGCTCGTTAATTGTAATTGAAGTTTGTAATTAAAAAGTTTATACGAAGCGTGGAGTCATTAAAAGGAAATGATGCCCGGCCAATACAACTACTGGATCCAGCTGGGAGCAGGGGCGATTCTATGGTGCTTGGAGCTGGACGAGGGTTCAGGTAGCAGTCGCAGTCGGCATTAATTTTGATTTAAATGGTGTGTAAACGCTTTTAAACTTCCGAGATTTGTGCGCCAGTCCTTCTGGCACTTTATTTAGCCGCAATTGAGTTATTGGCCTCATTAGCGCTGGCTTTTTGCTCCGGGATGCAGCCCGAAAGCGGATCCGGTTCGACTAATTACCGTCCTGATGAACGGTTAGGTTTGGGCACGGCTCCAGCCAGCCAGCCAGCCGCCCCCTTGTCAGCCAATCAAAGTGGGTAAACACCCAGGCACCGGCACACACAAACACACACCGCATACACACGCACTCGTAGGCACACACAAAAACGACGAGCAAACGACCTCAACCTAATCATGAATAATGTGCCACATATTCACACAATAAAATCAAGAAAAAGGCAACACAAATATCATAACAAGCAGTCGGGCCTGCGTTGGCAGCCCCTCCTCACCTTTCAAGCGATCCTATCAGCCAAAATGTGACAGGGGCCACGCGCGTTAAAGCGACTGAAGTGGGTGGCTACACTGCCCGAAAAATATAAGTCAAAGGAAGTTTATCATCTACCCAAAATATGGCTCAAGTCAAGCTTCTAAGATCGAAATTCCCTCGAAAAGCAATTAATTCTCTAATTAAAATTTTAAAATATTTATACTCCACTTTCAGTGCATAAAAAGTGAGATATTTTTTCCCCTGTAAGTGGTGTGGGTCGCGTATTAAATATGCGTGTCATGTCCATTTATTTGGCTTTGTTGTCACCTTCGGCCATGTTGACTTTTCAATCTCGGCGAACGCTCCACGCTGGGGAAATCGCACAAACAACAACAGCAGGAGCAGCAGGGCGGCAGCACGGACAATCTGGATAATGTTGAAAACATATTTCGAACATCTCCATGAGAGGCCCGTGCCGTGGCCCGTGGACTTGATTGAATGGGCCTAGACCACGACCAGACATCTAAAGTGCACACACACGACTTGCTCGGGCGCATCCAATTCCCCCATCAGGAGCGCAAATATATTTTCCAGCCTCCGTCGGTCGCTTAATCAGCATTTGTCAAATGAAAAACCTTTCAGCAGCCTCCTCCTGGCCCGCCCCCGCTCCTGGCCAAAATGACACTGACATTGCGGGGCCTGGCAAATGGCGTTGACTCCTTTTGGCTTTCTCTTTGTGTGTATTAGTCTGGGAGGCAGTGTGTGGCTGCTTTTTAACAATGACACCAAAATGCCTGGCATTATGCGGGCTGCTGGCTGCTGGCTGCATTGAGTCTAACGTCAACTGTTTCAGTTGACAAATTTGAGCAAAAAGTAAAAATGTCCCAGATCGCAGACAAAGTCATCCCACAAACGAGTCTGTGTGCGAGTCATGGGAGGTATCTTGGGGCTTCCAGGGGCTTCCGGGGAAGCTTCAGGCGGCTGGCAGGTGATTCGGAAATGCGAATAGCTTGGGCTGCCACCTGGAAAAGCAAACACACAAAGGCAGCAAGCACCAGGCGCCAGGTCGAGTGCTTTTACCAATGCGAAGCTGGCAAATTTCCATAAATCATATTAACCCACATTTGACATTACCGCCCCGCCCCGCCACCCACTCGTCCGCTTTGTTTGCCTAAAAGTTTTCATTTTGCACATTTGGCATAGTTTTACCTATTTCTTAACTTTGTGCAGCTTCCTTTCTTGTGCATCCTGCACTTAAAAATTTTCCCCGAAGTATGTTGTTTCAGGGCCAGCGTTCTTAATGAATATCGTGAAGGCTTTCAGTTTACTCGCAAAGACAGTAAATAATTCAGGCTGAGTGAATATTGATGTACACAACGTGGGGAGTCGAACACGGAATATCTTTCAGCACGCTGAGTATTTTTATTCGAGAAACCAAATAAATAACTAATTGCAGGGATTAAACTGTTAAGTCTTGTATGCTGAGCAAGGAAATTGGGTCTTTATGCAAGGGATTTATTTTTCCCTACTTTAAAAATAAGCAGATAGGACATGGGTCTTCGATTTGACACTGAAAGAGATCCAGCAAGAATATAAAAATGTAAACACCCATATGTTATGTACAGAACCAAATATACTACTACGTTTACCGACCAGCCGACCCCTGACCCATTCTAATTAAGCCCCAAACGAAATGGTGGATTTTTACATGCCCCAGGCTTCGGCGGTTCTCTTCCCAATAAATCATTTTTATGGCTTGCACTTAAAATGCCATTTTGTTGCAATAAAGTCGCAATAGTAAAACACGAACCTTTGGGAGAATACGGTCCTTGCTGACCTCGTGCCTTGGCCCAAAAAGAACTGCCAGATCCGGGTGCCTAATTGAGGCGGGATGTCTTCCTGCGGCACTTGTCGTTAGTTTTAATTCTCGTTTCGGGATGCCATATCCTGAGAGAAATCTAGCTGCAGCCACTTGGCAAAGCTGTAATTATGCAATCACTTTTTGGCGTGGCACCCGAAAGGAACCGCTCGCATGTCCGCCTCGCCGCTCACAGAATTTGCAGACCTCCTTCCGGCCTTGCGGCATTACAAATTGCCGCCATACGCGAGGTAATGCTTTGCTATTTGTACGAAATGCTAATAAGATTAATTTCCATTTTATTTTTATGAGGCCTCGCTTGCTTTGCCTCGCATTAAATCCATTTTTCAACAGACTCGCGTGCCGTCACCCGAGTGAATGCGCCTGAGAAATGTTGACGGCGACTGCCGAGTGCCGAGCACCGAGTGCTCCGCATCTGCGACCAGGACGACGACTACCGACTAGGCTAAGGCCAGCTCCCAATTAGGATAATCGGCGGCGGGAAATGTTAATTTAAATGTGAATGATTGTGGCTCTGTTTCTGGCTCTGTTTGTTTTCCACCGGCGACTGTTGCTCCGGGCTCGGAGCCTCTCGGCCGTCGGACTTCCGTGCTGCCCTTGCGTGCTGGAGTACATGTGTTCGGGGCGCGGAACTTGCGGCGATTGTGTAACCGCTTGGCTAAGCTTGATCCAAAGTGGATTCTCTCGTGACAAGCGGCCGTGCCCGGTGCATTGATTGAGCGGCGTCGGAGTGGGCAAGAGACATGATCTAACGGGACTCCACTCACCGAAGGAAGCTTTGGCGCTGTCGCTTGTTCATGCCGCACCAGGCTCTGGCGGCTTTCTTAGCTATTTCTGCCTCCGTTATTTCTCTGTGCCGTTCCCGGAGATTCTTATAGAAGTTTTGGAACCCAGTTTTCGAGAGTTCAGCGAGCGTCATGCCACTAGGCTTGACCCTTACACAGGGCTTGTTTTGCCTCTTAGGTATGTTCAACTCCTGTTTCCTCTTCGACGCTGTTGCAGTGGTTTTCTTCTTAGTTCGACACTTGGTGGTCGGAGACTTGGCCTTGAGCATGGCCTTGGAATTTTTCTCTGGCCCCCTCTTCGGTGATGGGTGGAAGCATTCGGAACTCATTTTATACTCAAAATCGTTTGGCTGGTACTGTAGTAATTATTATTATTTTGGTTCATTGACTTTATTTATTTTCTTACTCACCATCGGGCCGTAGCTCATCTGCTGCTCCGGCGTGAAGCTGAACCACATGCTGGTCGCTCGTTGGATGGCATCGCTCGGAAACCCTCCCGTATGGAGCAGACCGTAGTCACAAAGGAAGTTGTTGTACGCGGTGATAGCCTCCGGTGAGTTCGATTGCCCTCCAATAGTGCCGCCCATTTTCATCGCCTTTTTTATGATCTGATCGCTTATAAAATTACTCAAATTTAATTATGGAAATTTTGTAAACTCCGAATTTCGACCACTACTTTACAAAGGTGTAAAAGTAACTGATGGAGCTACTGCTCTGGAAAATAATCATATGAATCTGACACTAGTTTCGTTGGTATACTTATGTATGTAGTTCATTATGCTCAGCTTCAAACTGTCTGCAGACATTCCAGCCAAAATATGTACACTGTTGCCTTTTCATAATTAAAGAGCTTCCTGCTACAAACACCGCTGATTGGGAGCGGGCTGCCCCGACTCACTTCCTAGCCCAATCTTATCGCTTGGCTAACGAACTAACGCCATTAGCCAACGCGGGCAGGGCGACAACCAGCGGCTACGTAATAAAAAGAAAAGGCCAACAACCCACCATTAAGATTCGAGTGGAAATGGGGAGAGGGGGAAAGCGGACGCAGACGAGGTGAAGCCTAATGAAATTCCATGGAAACATGTTCTCGCCTGATAAGGAACCATTGGTCAATTGGCCCACTGCTGGGTCGCTGGCCAGCGGACGGCATGCAAGCCACCTCGAAATGTGCACCACACAGGCAACCTCGCGGAAGCGAGCGTGACGCGGTACGCAAAACGCGAACGCAAACGCCACACGAAATATGAAAAACTGCAGAGGCGAAAAGTCAATGTCATTTGCAATGCAGCGCAGTAAATTATTTTACATGGCCGACTTAAGGCCCTTCCGAGTCCGGGAGTCGGTGAGGCTTTAAAACAAAGCCGGAGGCAGGAATCCAGCCAGGATGAGGCCTCACTTTCTCCAAGCTGCAACCACCGGAGCGACAGCAGATTGCATTGGAAAGGCACTTGGGGAAAAGAGTTTCGATAAGATATTGTATCTAATATCCAATGGTTTTATGATTATATTTCTGTGTATTTATTTTGTTTAAATTAAGGAAATTTCTAAATACTTCTTAAGTTATATATTTTGTATATTTATTCCTCCATTTTGATAGTATTTCTTTTTGGTAGTGTACCTCCACGCGGCTCAGAACATTGCCGCTGCGCCTGTCCCAACTTTCTGGCATTTATCTCTGTGAAAAGAAATCGCTCAACGCCCGGCGCACGACACCAGGCGGCGGGAGCTGGGGGATTCTTTGTTTTATCCAAGTTCTGGTGGCTACAGGGGGGCTGGCAAGCACCGCAGAGGAGCGTTTCCGCCGCGGATTCCTGCGCCGCGCGCCTTGCAACGCCTCTTCTTTGGCTTTGTGTATGCAAACAAAGTACGAGATAAACTTTTGTTCTGCCTGAACTTTGTCGCGGCCGGCTGTTCGGGGCTTCTGCTCCTGCAGCTGCCGTTGTTGCTGTTGCTATTCTGGCATTATAATTCCAGGTTTTGTCCGCGCTTTATGAAAATGAGTTAAACATAATACAAATCTCTGGGGCAAGTTTAGAAAATTGTTTTTAAATTTCTGCCAGCACCGGTTCGGTTTCGTTTTCATTTTCGTTGTCGGCTCCGCCTCCGGCCCTGCTTTATGTCACACGCGCGGCAACGGAATTGAAAATGGCAGGAACAATATGTCATTAGAATATAAATTGAAATTGACGGTCCAACTTGTTTGCCTTTCGCTGGCATTTCTTTCTTTTCGGCACGCAGACAGGGGAACTGTCATTGGTTTTGCATGTTGCAGGTTGATTAAAAAACTATACGGGAGGAGCACAGTACTCACGTGCCGCACGCAGGCCGAGGCGAAAATTATACGCCTTGAATGTTGGGACTTTGGGGGAGCTGGAGCCTGAGCCGGAGAAGGAATGGTGGAGAGTGTTGGCCATAGACATACTTTTCCAATTTACCATCACCATCGCTGGAGCGGGCTGTGCGAAATGAGCCACTCAAAGCAATCAGGCAGACACATCTCCGCCCCACCCAATCACTCAGCAACAGCCCGACTCACCGCCGGATCCTGATCCGGATCCAGGCAGGGCCGGGCAAGTTCCGTCCCGTTCCGCAATCCTCACCAGCCATCAGCGCCATGAATTATGCAAATCTCTTGTGGCCAACTCAACGCAGAAGTGAAGGCAGCGGCCGAGCTGGGAAAAAATCAAACAAAATCGATTGATGTACAAATTTTTCTTAGCATCCGCAAACAATTTTCTCCGAAGGAGCCTGCCTTTTGATTTGTGCGTCAATGACAGGCGGGGATGTAGATGTGGATGGGGATGGAGCTGGGTGGAGGACGTTGTCCTGGCGTCTACTCTTGGCGGCCTACTCCTAAATTATGTAGATTTGTTTTAGCATAATGCCTGTGCAGGGGTGTTGTGTGCTTTGTGTGTGCTTTATGTGTGTGTTTGGAGGGAGCCGGGATCCTACAGCGATTTCTCTCGGCTGCAACGTTTTAAACCGCCATTAAGTTTCCTCCATAAATATCAGGCTGCCCCGCCCGGAAGAATTATGTAAATTTGTTTGGTCACAGCACTGCCGCTCCCGCATCTCCACTCGTCCGTTCGCATTTCATTGAATTATTGTGCGTTGCCCGGGCAACTGGAGACGGGACCAGGACACGGATAGCTCGCAAAATGTCTCACAAGACTGGCCTTTTCGACACATCCCCTCGGTTGCCATAGTTGGCGCCGTGCGGTTCCCTTTGTCCCGGACAATATATGGAATTCTCAAGCTCCCTCTGTTTGCCCCGGCTAATTTAATTTATTTGCATTCTCTGCACAATTTGGCTTGATTCGCCGGACATTCCTTTTATCGGGCAGCAGCAACTTTCGTCGAAACTCTTGCATTTTTAGCAATAACTGTTGGAGAAATCAAATCAGCTGAAAATTAATTTAATTCGCACTTGAACGGCAAACTTTTGCCGCCATGTAGCTTTATGATTTGCTTGCGTTATATTCCTTTGCCGAATGTTGGGCGGAAAAAAGAGTCGAGAAAATGCTGCCGCTGCTGCTGGAAAATTTTAATTATAAAAGTTTGGATCCCGCTCGCCATGACGCCTTGACTGACTGACTGCCTCGTCGTCCTGTCTGCGGAATCGCAACTCTTGGGGTATTAGTACCGCTCCGCAGCACTGCACTTTGCCAATTTCACCAATATTAATTATGATTTCATTTTCGTTAGTTAACAGTTTCTCCCAGCGATTCTTTATTGCTTCTGTGAGTTGTGAGTCCTTTTGAAATGAATACCAATGGCACCCGGCCAGCGAGAAGGATGCGGAGTGCGGGACCAAGTGCAAGAGTTTCCTTGTGGGGCAACTTAATTAATTTTACATTGCTTCGAGTGCACTGCTCGCTGGCTGTCAGAAAAGTGTTCAAATGATAAACGAGCTAATTAATATGCGCCAAAAGTTGTCCCGGGGCCAACTGGTCAAAGCCAATGCAAATAGCTGGAAACAGTCGCTTGTGGCTCGCCAATTATGCGATATGATTTTCGAAAAATCCTTAGCATATTTTTCCCCCTTTCCAGTTACCAGTTACCATTTACCATTCACCATTTTTCCTTTTCCGCTTTCCCGGCAGGCTCGGTTCAACGACACAGTTTTCATTAAAATTCATGTGCAATATATTGAGACTTGCATGCATAATGGTCACTAAGTTTGCAGTTACCAACTGCAAACTTGAAGGGGGCGTCAAGTGGGCACCGCCCAGGGCTCCCGCCCGCCCCCCGACGCACTGCGACATGCAAATGGCGACGTGGGCAGCGACAACTGGCAACCAGTAACTGGCATCCGGACATCCTCTGCGCTCCGTTCCAAATGAAACTCCTGGCATTCGGCCCTCGGCCTGTGCAGCTCAAGTAGTTTGTGCGTCCTGTGAAATTTCATGCATAAACTTTTGCGAAATGCAAAACTTTTAATAATTTAAACCGTGCACGTATGTCCACGTCCGATGTACTCCTCCGTCGGTCAGCGCTGGCAGTGGGCTTAGAAGGGCTCCGGGCAAAGTCGTCAAAAAATCGAAAAGGACCTGGGCCATCGATGATTATGTATTTTTGCACAAATTTGCAGAAAGTTTGCACAAAGGAAGTGACACATTTACCATAAATTGCGAACTCAAGGCTCCGGCTGGAGGGCTCTGGCTCTCCAGAATGCAATGGGACCCCTTGGGGAAAGGAAACATATTTGCATAGTTTAGTTTACATCTAATGCTTTATTTTATTTCTGAATAGTTTAGGGTTTCTTATGCGCATTAATCATACAATTAGCATCGTACTATGTAGTTAGTAATTAATGAATTCACTTTTAATGACGCTATTTCTGGTTTATCTGAATTATACTGGTGTGTAGGTTCAGCGCAGACTCGCGTCTGTCTGTATCTGTATAATCTGCATACTGCATGCGACTCCTACTCCTCCCGCTTCCAACTGACTATGTAAGGTACACACATACACATTTATGTAGATAAATTGTAACGCTTTTGCTTGAGATTCGGCTTATTCTTCCGCTCCGCTCCGCCTGGCTGCGATTCGGATTTGTTTCTGGTTTTGGTTTCGGTTTCGGTTTTTGGCTTCGTTCGACATGCTAAGTACAGGAGTTGTATTCGAGATCGAGGGGCCGCGGCCTATAAAATATACAAGTGAGCGCTGACCTCTATCGTGTGTGCCCTAAATGAAACAGTACGGACTCGACTCGGGTCGGGCGTACAATTGGAAAGGTGCAAAAGCTGATAAAATGCCTGCTGGGTTCTGTAACACTCAATAAGTACCGTATATTCATGTATTTACAGGTGACACTCGAGTCGCGTGGACGTGCCGCTAATATGTATGCAAAATTCAGATTCAAATACTCCGCCGACTAATATTCCGAATGATGGAGAGATCCGTCCGAGATCCGTTCGCTCCCCGTTTTTGGTGGTACAACATGTTTGCTTAGGTCCTAGTTTACATCGAAAAACATTACATTGAATTGCTGTTACGTTGTTATGCTTTGGTTACGGTGCGCTTACTAACTAAAATAAAACTACACCTGCGATCCAAGAAATGGCAGTGGAACGAAATATGAATCGAAATCGACGTCAAATCGGAACGCAAACGTGGCAAATACTTTACATACTAACATCCTGCGGTGTGGTTTCCGTGTTCTTTCTGCCTCAATATTTAGTTATTTATGGTTTCGTTTGAAACTAAATAATATCACTATATAATGTTTGCTTAATTTACATACACATCCTGCGCCGGGCACGCAGCCCGGCCTTTTATGAAGTAAAATGCAGTTCACATTCAGATATCTAATGCTTATTTACATGACCTAGTTCGAGTGGCTTATTCTACCGTGGGTATGGGTATGGGGATGGAGATGGAGATGGTTGGGTTGCTGCTGGGGCTGGATTTGGATTGTGGATTTGCATTCTCAAATTGCAATTTCCATTAACCATCTTCCGGTCGTGTGTGTGTGTGTGTGCTAATTTAATCGTGGACAAACACTTAAAAAATTATGTACATGGGTTCAATTTTCATTTTACTCCTTGGGTTTCCTCCTCCTCGTGCAATTAAATCTCCGCTAATGTGAAGCATTCGGTCTTGCTCTTTGGTTATTTCTCCGGCCGACCGGAAAGGGAACACAATTTATGGTAAAATGATCAAAAATCCAAGATGTTGCCGACCTAGCTGTGAACTTTGTTTCTCTTGACTTCTGTATCTTACAGCTCATATCGTTGGTTTGTGTTTCCCTGCCAGCCTCGTCCTGCGTGTGGTTGTGAGCGTCTCCGGAGGGGCTGCTGTTCCTCCCTCCGATCCTCTCCCGCCGAGTTAACCGCTTATCCCAGGCCCAGTCGGCGTCTGTCGAACTGACAATTACTCAAGGCCAGGACGAGCAGCAGGGCAGAGTGCAGGAGCAGGCTCTGGGGCAAGGATCCTGGCGGACTGGCGACGGCTCCACTGTTGCTGCGCGACTTGGAGCTGGCCACGACCTCGGCGTCCTCGGGGCCAATGTCCACGCTGTTGCTGGCGACGATAAATTGAAATATATCGCTGACCTGCGGGGGTGACGGGTGAGAAAAGACAGGCGGCAAGGTTGAGTATAGAAAAGTGGCACAGAATCAAGATTAAGTAGCCGCCCTGTCGCACCAAGCTCGACTAGATTTATGCCGGCTTTTCGGCACCGGGAATCCCAGTCCCAGTTCCCCAACTCACCTCGTTCCAGCCGTAGCGATTCTTGGCCTGCACAATCGCCTCGTAGTAAGCGCCAGGATGCAGATTCTTAATGGTGTAGGACATGATGTGTGTCAGGGGCTCCGAGGCCGGTCGATGCTCCGGGGTGAGGATGAAGTCGTGCCACCTGCCCGGCTGCTGGAACGAATCATTCATCTGGACGGGGACGTACATGAAAGAAGAAAGAGATGGGGAGAAGGCGAAGAAGAGCCAAATTAAGTGCCGGCTTCCACCATTGACAGTTTTCCTTTGGTTGCTTAATTAATTTCATGTCCTGTGCGCGGAAACCAAATGATTTCCGCTGCGAGCGCCCGATCAAGTTATGACAGCTATCACATCAATTAAGCCTCCTCTGCGTGGCGCAGGCCACTCGTTCGCCAGCCCCGGCGGAAAGTCCTCCTCCAATAATTGCACTTCAATGGCACAGGATAAAAACACAGAAATTATCCCCGCGCAGGCCCAAGCCACTGCAGTTTGACATTCATCGCCAAGTGTGCGTGAGTTGAAATCTCATTAAATTTACCGCCCCGCCTCATCCGATTGCTAGCCGCCTGAAGTCGCAATTAAGCGACATTTTCATGTGTCTACCTGGATATTAAAAATCACTTTTGTCTATCTACTATACCCTCCCCCAAACCATGCCGCCTTCTTGCCTTTATTTCCTTCATAATTGCTTCGTTTCCAGTTTTTTGTGAGCTTCTTTTTGTGCGAATTTTCGGTGCTCGATTTTTTAGACCTCTCGCTGAATGTAATTTTAATCACGTGCTTCATTAGTGAGCACCGTGTTCCTGATGATAAGACCGCCCCCCCCTTCGAGACGTCAAGGTATCGGATTGCCTTTCATGGCATCCATGGAGCGTGGAGCGCCGCTCCTCCCATTGTCTAGATGTCAGTCTGGCGGGATCCGGCTTTGTGCATATTTCACAATTAATTAATTGAATGTACTCCTTTCATATCGGATTCCCAGAGGCTTCCCGCCGTTCCCGTTTCTCTTTTCCCCTATTTCCTTCACTCTTCTCCCTATTTTCCTTTGCCAATTCGGCAATCCCTCTTGAACTTACCAGCACTCGGCGGTAGAGCAGACGCACCTCCTCCAGCGGCGGGTAGCTATCGATTTTCCAGGTCAGATTGTAGCTGTCCGGCGAGCGACCCCACTTGGGCGAGTAGAACTCGGCGGGTCCCGGGCGGCCGGAGAGCTCCATGTACTTACGGGAGCGTCCCAGCGAATTGTCCGCCACGCAGCTGAAAGTGATTTCTAATTAGCATGCAGCGCATAAACATTTAAATATGCCACATATACGCATGAGGGTAAAGAACTCGGGCCTTAAATGGTTAATTGGCTTAATTGGCTCTTGGTTTTTGGCATTTATTTATGCTTGTTAATTTCTGGTCGCGTCATGTTTTCCCGGCAATCACTTTGCATGGCCAGAAACGTAATTTCCTTTTAATTTTGCATTACACTCTGTCGACATTACTCATACGCCATGCCCGCCGGGGCAGGCGTCGCCGCCATCCATTCGCCCCGTTGGCCCGCATCGATCTGGCAGCCGGCAAGTGGCTGGCTGGCTGGCTGGCTGGTGGCAAGCCAACTGAACTCGACTCAACTAATCCAAACACGTCGACACGTCGTGTGCACAAAAGCCACTCACTGTGGGTGGCTGCCAGGTGGTTGGGAGCTCCCTCTGGACTCCACCACCCCCTCCACGGAAGATGGCTAAAACTTTGTGCATGAAATGTTGTGTCAACATGGCGAAACTTCCGCTTCTTTAATATGTTTCAGACAGATTGACATTGATGTGGAAAACTTGTTTGTCCGCAAAATGGGTGGGACACGCCCCGCACAGACAATTCCCCAAAGCCGGACGTGGAGCCCTTCGAAGGACCCGCACTATATATAGGAAATATATAGCAAATAAAGCAGCGGACCAGGACTGAGACAAGTGGGAACTTTGAACTGCTAACTGGCTGGCAAAAAGTGAAATAAGTTGTAGCAAAAGTTGCCAAATTGACTAAATCAACGCTGGCCGGCAAAGTTCATTGTGCGCCACAAGTTGGCTCCATCTCCCGGCGAATCGAAGTTCACCTGGATATCCCGCTACCGATTCATCCACTCACCTGTAGTTGCCAAAGTCCTCCTGCTGGATGTGGCGTATGGTGAGCGTGTGCCGGTTGGCCCTGGTGTTCATGATGCGTCTGTCGGTCGATTGGATCGGAAATGAGTTTTGGTACCAGGACACCTGCAGCGTGAAGATGGCAAACGGGGCAAGTGCCCGGGATTAGCTTGTATACATGTCAATGTCGGTGACGATGATGATGATGATGAAGAGCATGTCAGAGGAGCGCTGCCGGGACTGCAACTAATAAATTCAACTCAAAATTTGACCCACTTGCAGCAACTTCTTCCTGCCTCATTTCAAACCGAAACGGAACGAAAGTTGGCCAAATAAAAATGGCATTAATTTGGCCCGGCAAGAAATCGGAAAAAGAAATTGCAAGCCAGCAACGGCAATAGTACAAAACATGGGCGAACAACAAGGCAGGACACAACAAAACGAAACAGAAAGGAATACAACAGAACAGAACAGAACAGAACAGAACAGAGCGGAATAAACGAAAAGCTGAATAACTGAAACTGGAAAAAAAAGACAGGAAAAGGTGACCTGAAAACAAAGTTCTCTTGCATAAACCAGGCGAGCAGGCAGGATAGCTCCTGGAGCTCCTCTCCGCCCGGCCCGTAATCGTAATAATCTAAAAATCCACGAAAAATAACAAAAACTATCCGGGCACAATGGAACGAATGGAACGGTGCATTCAAAGAGCCAACAAACCGTTGCGACTGGATCAGCGTAAACAATGCAAACGAGCTTCGCCTCGAATCCTTCGCCCGAGTGTATCCACGACTTCTCCACTTGTATATCCGGGGGATCTGCAGCGCGCCAGGACGTGGATACAGATACCCGGGCATCCGTCACGATGGTGAGTTGCATGATGGAGAGTTGGCCAAGACAAAGGCACGGCCGGCCAGAACGAAAGCGAAAACGGGAACGAAAAAGAGAGAGGGAAAGGATGGAATTTAGCACATGAAAGCAATCTGATTACAGTCAAAAATCAATTTATATACAGTTGCTAAGACTTCCGCTTGGTCTCGGCTTACGGCTCTTTTCTCTTTGCATTTCAACGATTGCCGCCCCAAATTGTTTTCTGCCCCGCATTTGTCTATATCGAATCGGTGGTGCCGCATTGTTGCATGCACCTAGTATCGCGTATCTGGCATCTGCACAGCGGTTCCTGGATTCCTGCTGCCGTCAGCAGCTTCAGGGCACTGATTTACGAGTCCTGTGAGAGTTGCTTGACTTAAAACACTTTTCGCCGTCTTTGGATTTTTGTAAGGATTCTTTTTCAACGGATTTGCAGTTGCTTGGGGAACCTTAGTTATCCTCTATATAAATCTCTAGATGCTCTATTCTTTTCTTGGTGATTATTAATTCCCTCTCTGGTAGAATCTTTTCTAACTTAGCTGTAAATTTAACATATCTTTCCCTCTTAAATTTAATATTTTTTCCCTCATACTTACACAGAACATCCAACCTCATGTCGACTGTCACGGGATCGCCCACGCCATTGTCGGCGGTGCACTGATAGACGCCCGCCTGCTGGCGCTCCAGCTTCTCCAGGGTCAGTATGGGTCCGTCGCCGATCCTTGCCGTGGACTTGTTAGCGCCGCTCTGCAAGGACAAGGAAACACACAGGACTGGAGTATTCTGTGGCGCTTTGTAAACAGAGTGGCAACAAATTGAATCAATCGCAGACAGCTTCTGGCTCGACAAAAATGATGTCGGCGAGAGTGCAAGGAGCAAATGTCAAAAGACAAATGCTGTTGGCAAGCGAAAAAGTACGGAGACGAAATGAAACGAAACAAAACCCAAATGAAGACATCTCCCCGACGAAAAACTCGCTCCGCCTGCACAGGGTCCGGGGCAGGGGGCAGAGGACATGGGGCAAAAGCCAAGTTGCACAAATATTGGATGTGGAGCATGCAAAACTGGATGTAAACACAGACATCGAAGCGAGTCTCAAAGGGCCAAAAAGGGCGTTGTAGCAAGCCAGCTTTCTGGCTGCGAGCGTCTTTTCTTTGGCAACTGGCTTGGCTTGGTGGGGTTTTCCTGGCTCTGGCTTTGGCTCTGGCCTGGGCCAAGTAACGCCCAGGGGGAACACGTGTCAACGTGAGCTCCAAAGACAGCCCAAAACACGACGGAAACGCTGGGCCAGATTGAATTGGAATGGGGTGACACGACACCCCCTAGTACTGTCTTTCGGCGAGCAGGTGCAAGAGGAGTAAGGGCAGGAGCAGGAACAGGAGCCCTGGAATCTCTGGATGGAGGCGGGTCTAACTCATCGTACCTGCCTAGGAGCAAACAAATCGAACGGAAATGTCAAATGCGCCAAAGTGCAGTAATGCAAACGAGACTTTTACCCAAAATGTGGAAGCCCTGACATGGACATATAAGGCGCACAGACATTCGTGGAGTCCCTGCAACGACACTTGCTTTATTGCAAGTTTGTTTGCGAATGGAAGGAAAAAAAGCACACTGGAAATAAAATTGAGACTTTAGTTTGTTAAAAGTTGAAACTTATATATCAATAGAAAACTAGAAAGGATTGTAGTTAAATCATGGGAATGCATTGGAAATCGAAAAAAAACTAATCCAAAAATGAAGGAATATTAATTCGGAAAGCTTATTTGTGTTTGTTCTTATTTGGCTTACAAATGACCATATTGAATTTTAACTATAAAAAATTAAAGCATTAAAATTAAAACATTTTGGAATTTTTATTTCTAGAAATATGTAAAGTTTATTTCCTAGCTTAAATAAATTTATGAAACAATTATCTCCCAATATTGTCAATCTTATTATCATAAAAATCAAGATTATAAGCTGAGATTCTAATAGCTTTCTTCGAGTGTAGCCCTCGGTGTGTGTGTGCTTCCTGTGCGAGTGACACTGACAGTGTCTGGGTCACTTTCCGGTTGCCAGCTGGCATGCCTGCTCCCCCAGAGCAAAGCTATCTGCTGGGTAGCATACTTTTGTGGGTCTATGAATCGCATTAATTACGCCTTGACTACACACAGGCAAAGCCTGGCTCCCTCGCTCCCGAACGACAACCTGCAATCTCTGCCACCTTTGGAAGTTGCTGTCGCTGACAGTGATTTAGTGTAAATTCTCTGGCCTCGAATCAATGCCAGATTCAGATTCAGAGTCAGAACCTGGATCCTCAGCCGAATATATAGCCGTGCTCTACACAAAGCGTAATGGGAAACTGATGTATTGGGGGACCGCTCGCTGTGTCTCTGCTGCTCCAGTTGGCAAGTGGATAAAGTTCTCGAAATTAGCAGCGAGAACTAATTGCCGACTCGCATCGCATCCACATTTGCAAGTCATATAAGTCGGCATGAATTCCCGCTGCCAGTTTGGGCCCGTTTTGGCCCACTTTGAATAGCTGGCAAATATGTTATCCCTTTGTTGCCTCATGCGTAAAATTATGTGTTTGTTGAATTCATAATTGCCTCCCATTACAGCCACATGCCGCAATCGTAGATGCTGCCGCCTTGCGATTTATCATTTCACTTTTTGTTTGCTCGCCTGTTTGTCGAGGGGAATGTGTTGAAAACTTTGAGTGATGGGATATTTTGTTGATTTATAATACAAACACACGCAGTCGTATCTAGCCGGGCGCTGTGTGTGACTTTAATGTAGGCGAATCAGTTTTAATTAATAAGCAAAGGCAACCTTGGCCGGCCTGAAAGACCCTGAGAAAAGCCGAGGCGAAACTTTTCCCGTAGGACTCGCAATTCTGAGAAGTGGCCGCGCTAAAGAGCTTAAAAGCGGGCTCTGGCCGAGCGAAACTGAAGCTCAAGTGAAAGTGAAATCTGAAGGGGAAAGTGCTTAACAACTGACCCCACGCAGCTTACTGGTAAGCACGGACAGGCAGCCCGCCCGCTGGGAGGGAGCGCAATTTAAATTTACATAACGATGCGAAACAGTTGCGAGAATTAAATTCAATTAAACTAAATGAAATTCACTTAAATGGCATTGGAAGGAGCGCGGAATGCCGAGCAGCAGTGGAACGAACCTTCTTGGTCCAGTAAATGGATGGCACCGGATTACCGGATCCCTTGCACTCCAGCGTAATGGGTCCTCCTTTCCTCGCCTGCAGCTGCCCGGATGTGGGTATGGCCCGGACGCTCGGTGGCACTGTGGAAGAGTGGAGAAGCAGAGCGTGGAATTCATTTCAAATCGGTGGCTAATTGATGCACGGAGGCACTTGTCAAATGTAAATCCGTGCTCCTAAGGCTGTGCCAACATGTCGACGCTTACTCACCCAATATCTCAACTGTGTGCACTTGATCACGATTTATTTTGTCACTGATTTGACAAACATAATCCCCGGCGTCTTGGGGCTCCAAATCGGATATCTCTAAATTATAACCATCTATCAGTCTTACGCGCTCATCCCGTGTAACCATAATGTTGGAGGCAGTGAGCACATTGGGTCCCCGCCGCCACAGAAGGACGAAATTGCCTGAAAGAAACAGATACAGATACAGATAGAGATAGGGATAGAGACACAGAGCGTCAGTGTGGGAGCCCTATAAGCAGATGAAAAATATAGAGTGAAATGTGTCTTCTCGTTGGCTGCGAAATTTATTGTAAAATGCCGCAATATAAACATGAAGCATTTTGCTACCAGCGTAGACATATACTTTCAGCTGTCACTGGGCCAGGGAAAGTTGCAGGCAAGCAGAAATAGTTTTCGTCCTCGGGATACACATATCTGTATCCTTCCATCTCGGGTCCGGCGCCTCCGTCGCCGAGTTGTGAACGTTCTGCAGATTCAGTTTTGTTTGTCTATCCGGAGGTCCTGTGTGTGGGCTGCTGTTTTCATCTATTTTTTAGTGTGTTTGCTCATATAAATGACATAATTTCGCAGATGTTGCTGGCATAATTCTTTGCTTTTTTTTATTCTTTGCATATTTTATACCGCTTTAGTTTTTGCTCCTGAATCGCCTTCGCTCTGGCCGCCTTTATTGTTGTCGTCGCCGCAAAAAGGCAAACGAGAATTTGCTAAATGAGATTAAGTGGCGTATAATATGTTTATTTATTTTGTGTGCTTAAGTTCTGAATGAGCCGGCGAGCATCGGCCCAGACCCCTACGAAGTCCCGGGCTCCTCCGCTCCGCCGGCCTCGAACAATTTATGAACTTGTATTTATTATGGAAATATTAAAAAAATAAACGTGAAAAGCGCCGCACGGACATATTACGTATACGTGCTATAAAACCGAAATCAGAGTTGTGTAAACACGACGTTCACGACGGTTAGCCAGTAGAAGGGGGGCGTGGCGTCCGCCCCACTCGTCCTTCGGTCTGCCTGGCTGGTCTGGGCAGCGCTTGTTGGAATATGATTTTCAGCATTCGAAATATGAAATTTTAATGAAATGTTTTTATTTTTCCGACCTCCGCTGCTCCGCATCACTGACCCCGCAGCGTGAACTTGTGTGTGTGTGCATGGTCGCCAGCTGACATTTTCCTGACCTTAAGCTGCCATTAAATAATCACGGCTTAAAATAATGCATTATTAATGGCGCTTTTAAAATGCATACGTGTATCCATAATGAGAGTGTTCAGTTGGACGTTGGGCGTGCTTCCGGTTATTAACGGAATGCAAACGAAACACTGACCACTTCAAATGTAAATAACACGCCTAAAAGTTGTAACAAAAGATGGGCATCCAACCCCCGGAAATAAGACCCCCCATTCCGGAAGCTTAAACTCAAGCAATCATCGTTTTATTGCGCTCGATTTTTATTGAATCGAGTCAAGTCGAGTCGAGAATCGAGTCCTGCGGAGCAAGTGCCCGGCACTTTGTGGGATGGAGGGCAGGTGGTGGAGGATTTTATTTTGATTTCATATTAGTCCTTGCCAGCCCGGGTCCTGCATTTTATTAGAGTCTAATGGCTGTATATTGATATTGCGGAGAGCGGCGGTGGGGAGGGGGAATGCCATAAAAATTTCATTTTATTGCCCGTCAATTTCGGCATATGAATTTGTACAGAAGTTAAGGGAACCCTCGCATAATTTTTGGGTCGACTCTATCTTACATAAGCCGCCCCTGCAGATGGGTTTCAATTGCCAAATGAGTTGCCACCCGCACCAGCCCCCAGACCCTTTTTAGTAGACCTTAGGTGAAAGCAATTTGGTATGTCAATAGGTGGCGGGGGCCAGCGCAGTCCACAGGCCAATGAAAATCCAATTTATAACTGCGCTCAATATATATTGACCGCCGTTTTTGTCTGCCATTCACCGGGCGTCAACATGACGTATACGTATTCGATTCGCACATTTGTGTCGCTTGTAGCTTGCAGTCGTAGCCTGCTACATGCATTCAGAGAACGGCAATCAATGAACGGCTTCATAGACCATTTGATACTTAATTTCTTTTATTGGATTAAGGGCTTGTGCCGGCCACCCGCTCTCTGCTGTTTCTGCTTGACCTCGCCGGCGGCTCTCGGTGCATGAAAGCTGCAATCAAACCCTCGCCATGTCAGCCGTCGTTAAAAGCTGAACCGGATTGATGACAGTGCTGCAAAAAAGTACACGGAGTGCTGGAGTGGTGACGGGGTCAGAACCGCAGCGAGTACAAAGTGTATCAGGGAGATTGTCGCCAACAAATGGCGGAAGCCCTGCGAATCACTTCCTCCTACGGCTGTTTGATTATTTAGCACAAACTTAAAGAGTACTTCGAGTTTAATAGTGCAACTTTTGCCAATCGCACTTCAGTCTGATATGAGTCATAGATTCGAATAGAATTTGAAGTCCGAGTTGTGTTCCAACAACAGCTTAAGGCGCAGATTGAAAATCTGTGTCGCACAGCTGAATCAGCCTCAGAAAAAGTCGAAACAGCAGGCGTTAATGGGAAATCATTGCACTTTAATGTGTTGGCAAGTGAATCGAATTAAATGAAAATATTTTTCGAAAAAAAAGAGCTTCATACAAAACGACACAAACGGAAACACACACGGCAGTTTTTGAACATGCACTGGTAAAAAAAGTTACATTTACTTGTAAACTATACTTGAAATAAATTTAAAATAAAATAAGACAAAAACCTTGAAAAGCTTGTATAAATTATTGAGTAAAAATATTAAATGTCAACCCTATTTTATACAAACTACTCACAAATTTGTCTTTGTTTGCGTGAGCCTTTAGGGATTGATTATGTTCGATTGTTTAATGAAAAAATAAAAGACATATATTTTTTTTATAGTGTTTCATCCATTTGATCTGCATTGGCTTTCCCCAACCCGGGGAGCGGGAAACTTTGACTGATGTCAATCCGGGCGATTTCGTGCATGCTGCGCGGACTGTCGTCGTTGCCATCAATGTGCAATTTATTTTCATTTGCTGCGAACGGTTAATTGCATTTTATTTATTGGCTTGTCAACAGCAGTCGCAATTTAAACCGTTCTCCTTGTTCCCCGCTCAACTGGGTCAAAATTAAAGCGGTCGCAGCGATAATGACTCCGGCGCTCGGCGCGCTCTGGAAAGCCATCAGTTCGGTCAATATTAGTTGAAATTGTTTAGTCCGGGTAAATATTCAGCTGGCCTTTAATTGATTAAAATTCGATTTTCCCCTGGCAGACAACATTATCCGCAGTTTTTCTTGCTGCTACCAAGGGACACGTCAGACTACGCCCAGGATATTGACGGAAGCGACATAATAAACTTAGTTGGCCGGCAAACCCGATTTGGCCAAGGCTGCTAAGTGCTTGCGTTGGCCAAGCGTCAAGGGTTAATATACTACCTTATAACACAAGGCTTTTCCGTTTGAATTTCATTAATTAAAATATGCACATGCAAAATGAGTTTGGCAATCAAAGTTCAGGACATTGTTTCATATTTTTACACAGAGCTAATTGGAGTCGAAGCAAGAAAGTTATGGCATATTTTAATGCAAGTCCGAGTCCCATCTCAAACAGCAGCTGTTCATGCATCCATGGGCAATCAAATGTCATTTTATTTGCAGCCCAGCCAAGCTGCATTCACGCATGGATTGCATTTTGTTTTGCCATTTGATTGCCTGCCGCCTATGCCGGGCTGAATCGAGACTCGAAATCTATAAACTGGCGAGTCCAGAACAGAGATCCGGGAGCCGGGATTCGAGGCCAGGCCTGAACTCCATTTGGCCGTGACATGCGGCAGTCGACGTTAATCAGCCAAATTTATTTGCTGCCAATATGTGTGAGGCTGCATATTTGCCCAGCCGATTTATAAATGCGAAGGGAAAAATGTGTCGATGCGTATGGTTTGTGCTGGCCAGGCCCAAAGCGACAATCTGCTGACAGCTGTTGGTTGGCCAAATGCTGTCGCCATTGTCGTTGTTGTCGCACACGAATATTAAATTTATGTGAAGTGACATTTTGCCTAAGCACATTTGCATATATTTTGCATAATTTGAGCAGCCTCCCGGCGAAAATATTATTATTATTGTTTGCCCCTGTCCAGCGCGTGTGTATTTTTATGATCGCATTTTCACATCGAAGCACCAATAACGCCGGATTAATTATACCGGCATCGAACTCACCCAGATTCTCCACCTGGCAGGGCAGGACGAGCGTGTCCCCGACGACGGCGCGGTAGGTGTGTCCGCGGGACAGGAACCGCGGCTGCGGGGCGGTCAGCGAGGAGGGGGCGGCCTGCTGCGACTGCTGAACGTTGCTCATCGAGCGGCTGTTGCTGCCTGCGAATGAAACGGAGCGGGAGGGGTAGAAAAGTGGTTAGTTTGTGCTTGTTAACGGAAACAAATACATATCAGTTTCAGGCGTGTGGCTAATCCAGGGAAAGCTTTATAATTACGACTAGGGCTGGACACAATTCTACATGAAAGTTTAATAATTTAAAAATATAATAACTCATGATTAATTATAGCATTCTGCATAGTATCGTTGCTTATCTGAGATATCCATTTTTTTAGATATTATTATGTTCATGTACCCTATCCGTGTCCAGTGTGCACTCCTGCTTAGAGAGCTCACCCATCGATGGCAATTTGTTTCCGTATGAATGGCTTTCAATTAGCATAAAAATGTAGCAGCGCGTCCTTCCCGTTTGGTGTCGAGACCCCAGGACTCCCAGGATGCCAATAAACGCGTACTGCGATGCGCTACTGCTCACGATCCCGAACGGCCGTAGGACATGGCCCTGGCCGGATAGAAGTCACTCGTCCCGGCTGCTGCTCGGTGTGTGTGACCCCGTCAAAGACAGAGACAGAGACCCCGTCCCGGCCAGAGTGTGTGTTAACGCACTCGCTGGGCCTCGGGGGCATCGTTTCGCCCGCACCAACATGACCGGCGTGAAAATTGCTGTCACCCGCCAGCCAGGGAGGTCCCTTCCTCTATGGCGGCCGGAATACAGTGCCGCACAGTACTGTGCCCTCTTTCTGCCCCGTCTGTGTGTCTGATCCAGGCACGCAGCCTGGCCGGCTATCGGCGACAAATGAGCGCAGCGAGGTGTAACAAATGCCCGGGCAGAGCTAAATGCAGTTCAAGAGCAGGTCCTGCGGGGCGGCAACAGGACACCAACGCAGCGTAACAAATTTGATTACAACAACTGCCAAGGAAATGCAGTCGAGGAGCAGGCGACTCCTCTGGCCAAAGGACGCCCCAAGGAGCCGAAAACGGCAACATCAGCAAACAGGCCAAAAGTTGCCTCAGCTCTCTGCCGACTGCACTTTTCCGTTTTCGGTGGGTTCCCTCGCTCGTTTTATCTTTTACGATACTCCCGGACACGGACACTGGCCCGGACACTCCGCCCCTTTGACCCACCTGGCGGGAGTCTTTGCTTTTAGCCGCCCCCGCTCCTTAAGAGACACTTTTACAGGTCCTTAGCGCCCAACGGGCATAAAAGGACATTTTCGCAGATCATCATTTCATGGTGCGGGTTGGTCGCAGGCGGAGGCGAAGGCGGAAACAAAGGAAGCGGGTGGGAATTGGTCAGGCTTTAATGCTGGACAAGGACATGGCCTGGCCGGGCGAATTTGTCGACCCTCAGATTTTATATTGTCTCGAGACAAAAGCGCACGCTTGTGTGAAATTGCAAAAATTTTGCAGCCAAATGAACTTTAAGACGCCAACCTATAGACATAGTAATAAAAGAGAGTAACTTTTTACTGGGCCGCAAATGTGAAAAAAGGTGGTACCTTAAGGCGGTCTTGTAAACTTTCAATTGTACCTGCTTCCTAGACTGATATTGAATAATATATTGCAGAAAGTGGTTTGTATTGAGAAATGGATTTGCTTCTTACCATGAATATTTACTCAAAATTGTGGCTTGGAGAAAGGTAGTTTCTCTTTATTTTGCATGCCTAAAACATCAGCTTATCCCGATATGTCTCCTAAACTGAGTAATTTAGGCGAGGACAATATAGCCTGACACTTTGCAAGTGCCGGGTAAAAAAGTGTCGGACGGGGGAGGCCATACGGAGAGCCTTAAATCTCCTTTATGCCCGGGACACTCTCGTGTTGCTCGACTGCCTGTCGAAATACGAGCTGGCCTCTGCGTTAATATCTCGGCATGCATAAATATGTCTGAGCCTTGCAGGCGGCGCGATATGCACTCCGTCCCTTTGAGGCGCCTTCCGAAATTAGAGTTTTGCATATGAATTTCATGCTAAACTCTCGGCCAGGACAGGCAAGTCGTAGTCGTAGTCGTAATCGCAGACGTGGTCGCCTCCTTTGCTGCCGGTCATTCGGGCCAAAAGGACCCAAGTGGCACATGTCGAGGCTCCTGCACATATTTTTCAAATGACCAAAAATGCAGTTGGCCTTAAATTGCATGCATGAAATGCATTAAACATGCAAACCACTTCGCACCGAGTAAGCCGACGAGGAGGACGGTGATTTGTGTGGGTTTTTGGGTGTGCGTAAGCCCCGTCCGAGGATACGGATGGATAGAATGGGGCTCCCGGGGAGGGCGTGTTCATAGGCGCATTAAACAATTTTAAAGTGGTTTCCAACTATGCACAAAATTGCATTAAAACTGGGAAAGAGGAAGACAGGCAGACAACTACGATGGAATGGAAAACTCAGTTTGTTGGCTCTCGGGAACGTTGCACAGCGAGAAACGCATCTGAAACTCAACTCAAATGGAAAGGAATACTTCTTATTCAAGTGGGCTTTAAAAAATTAATTAGAAACTTTAGAGATTTTAAAAGATCGATGCATTCATATCTGGCTGCGCGGCGGTTTAAAGTTCTGGCCAACTTTAAGAGTCCTTAATACACAATTTACACCGCACATTTACCACGTAGCTGCATAGTGGCGCTGCACGAAACGCACAACTTTCGCCACTTCCGCACCGAACACTTTCTCTCTGTCCGCGTTGAAAAATGAGCGCCATTCGGGCTTGTTTTGTCCTCGCTGCCGCGAAAGTGTGTCACATGAGTATAAGTCCGCCGTACAGTGCGCACTCGCACGCAGAGCACTTACATCAAAAATGCATACAACACTGCAGCTGCTGTCGCCGTTCGGCGAATGTGAGTGAGAGTGCGTCAGCTCACCGCACAATAAACTCGATTTGGAGGCCCTCTGATAACTCGCCTAGCCGATACCCATTGTTTCGGGATAACCCCTTCTAGTGCTCCCTGCTCTGATTGATTTTCATCCACAGATATCCCCGGCATGTTGCTGGAAAAGCGTTGCGAAAAGCGCAGTTTGTTGCTTAAATAATTTATCTCCTGCACAAACACACTCTTAACGCGGCGAGGGTTTTTAGCAGCAAACAACAATGTGGTGAGAGAGGAGGGGATGAAGGATGTGCCCCGTGCCCATCGACATGGTGGCATGTATGTAAGTGAAGCTGCCTGCCATCAAGTGCACCACAAGAAACTGGATATTTTTAGCAAGTTTGTAATATTTGCAGGTACTCAATAGTTCCTGAAACTATCTATCAAATATTATATGTTTTTAGTTAAGATAAGTTTTTCTTTCAAGCTAGTTTATGCATTAATTTTTCTACATGTTTCTATCAGGGATGCCACAGAATGTGTTGCTCTTAAACTAGAAAGATGCCTTAAAAGTTATCCAGAAAATATGAACATTTTGTTTTCCCTGTACGAGCCATATATCTCCGCTTTCCAGCTATAGGGAATGCCGTTGCCGCCTGCCACCTGACAAGGTAGTGGCAGTGGTTGAGCTTTGCTAGCAGCGGTGACTGTGGCATGTGCGACTGCTTTGTAAGCGATGCGAGAGCATTGGCATACCTTGGCCAAAGGCTGAGCTCAGCTCAGTTTCTGTTCAGTTCCTGTGGCCGCGAGCCGGCAGCAATCTGAATAGCTTGCCACATGGCTGCGTCGATTCGATGCGAGGCACTGCGAATTGTTTGGCCCAAAATCAGCTGGAGCTGCAACATCTAGCTGCTGCTCATTTGCGTGCTGCGGCCGGGGCAATAGCTTGCATGATATTCGAATTGCGATTGTTTTGCGCAAGCGACATTGCGGTCGGCAATGAGAAGCAGCTGGATACGCCTCTGTCACCGGCGACTGATATATGTACATATGTATGTATGTCCTCCATTTCCATTTCAGCCATTTCCCAGGCAGCGCACTAAATTTTGTTGCATTATTTTCGGCGGACAGGGAAGCCCGCACATTCAGCAGCGTTTTCTCATTTCCGGTGCGTGGTCGCCGCTTCTATCTTTGCTCTGCTTTCGGCTCTGCGGTTCAGTTTACACGCCAGAACATTATTCCCACGGTGCTGTTGCTGCTGCCACTGCCACTTCTGATGCTGCTGGCAGGAATTCTCGGGTTGCGGGAAGAGCAGCCAGAGCAGGCAGGGGCCAGGGGCGTTAGCTTTTTATTTTGTGGCTAAATTGGGACTGTCACAAAAATAGCTTTAACCTTGGCTTGGAATTTCAAAACCGCCCAAAGTATGCCGTATAAGATTTCCGTACTTGAAGCTAATTTAGTCTGAAATAACTAGGAAACTCTAGACATTTTCCCAGAAATTTAGAACGCCCTAAAATCAAAATACAACTAAATATAGAAAGAGTATTATTTAAAATTACTAGAATTT